>JAXIVD010002555.1:0-42500 GCA_036785275.1 Cancer borealis
GTATGTATGTATAGGTGTGTATGTATGTATGTATGTATGTATATGTATGTGTATATGCATTGTATGTATGAAGTACTTTAATTTGTGTCTACGCTTATATTGTATGTGTATGTATGTAAAATATGCATGTACGTATGTATGTATGTATGTATGTGTGTATGTAGGTATGTATGTATGTATGTTCATGTGTGTATGCAGGTATATGTATGTATAAATGTAATGTATATATGTGTTTGTACGTATGTGTGTATGCATGTATGTATGTATGTATGTATGGATGGATGGATGGATGTACGTATGTATGTAAGAATTACATTTATGTTTGTTTGTATGTGTGTGTATGTATTTAATATTAATTGTGTCTATGAATGTGAATGTATGTATGATGATACTATATTTGTGATTTTGTTATGTTGGTTATATGTTCACAAATGTGCGTATGTTTCTGTGTATATATATACTGAATTTGGTTTCTTGGATTATGTGTGTATATTAATGTATGCATATGTTTATGGGTAAAATGTATATTCTACAATGGATTATATTTAGAAGGTCTTTAGTTTGTGAAACATTGGCGTGCGTTTATGTTTATATTTTTTTCAAAACTGATCAGGTCTGTATAAAAGCTGCTGCTTAACAGACCTAGCCTGATTGCAGAAATTATTGTATATTAATATATTGTAAAAACACACAAAAAAAAGGCCAATAAATATCAGTATCTCTCTCTCTCTCTCTCTCTCTCTCTCTCTCTCTCTCTCTCTCTCTCTCTCTCTCTCATATATACTCCTCAACGCTACCCTCCCACTTTACAGTAAGTTATCATTTCACACTCCCTTTTATAAGAAATATGCCTATTGAATAATGGTGTATTGAAATACTATTTACTATGACTAAAATCTGTGAAAGAAAATCAGTTTAAATATGTCTGTATACTCAACCCTCAATTTAATGGACTAGATAGAAAATCTACTTGTCCGTTACTTCTAAAAGTCCATTGTTTGATATTTAGCGTCAGTCTCATTAGACCAGGTTCAGAAAGACGTGTACAGTAAGTGTTCTCACGTCATCCAGGACCCTCAAGGGCCCTAGGTGTCCTCCAGCATCACTCCCATTCCCCCTCAACTGTGCAAGTGCAAAAAACTTGCATTGGGAGGTAATGGCAGTGCAGGAAGTGATGACAAGCGTGTCTTCCACACCCCATCACAGCCACTGTTTGCCTCGCCCTCTCACCCTGCCATTATCACCCAGACCTCACCCTGTAGCGTACAGCAGCCGGACTGAGAGGAGCAAACAGGCTGAGTTGTACGCTAAGGTAGCGCTGAAGTACGAGTTCTTCCTCTGTACCCAGACACTGAGAATACAGCTGAGAGGCCTTGTTGTAGTTTCAGGGCCAGATGGAGCCAAGTAAAGAAGCCCAACACTTCTGGGAGGTTGAGCTCCAATGGTTTCAGCAGCACCTGTTGCAGATGTGGGCAGAAGGGTCATAGCACAGTCATTGGGCGAAGGACACGTTCCCTCAACCTACTGTACCCGTGCACCTTCAAGCCATGTTGTTGGAGCTGTGGCCAAGATGGTCACTTCTCCAGTGCCTGTCCATCACCCAAGGTTGTTGTCCAGGGGGCTAACACAAGTGGGCTGAGTGGAAGGACTGAATGCCAGCCAACACTCCCCAGCCCCCATGTAGCCTAACCTGTTCCCACACTACAGCCATGGCACTCCAGATGGACAGCACCATGGATGGGAAACCATGCCGGATGGTGATTGACTTTGGAGCAGAGAGAACGTTCACGCAGGCGGATGTAGTTGGTCCAGTCTTCCAGTCGCACCACAGTGGCTTTGTGGAGTCAGTGAACACTGCAACTCAAAGAACTGCAACTCAATGGAGGCTCGTATGCCGGTGTATGTCACAGATATGGAGGATCCATGCCTGCTGGGCCTTGATTACCTGGCGTTAAGGTGTGTAACCTTGGAAGGAAGTCGTTAAGGGTGCACAGACAAGTGGTACCTTTGCTTCCTATGGACACCTTCGCGGAGGAAGCTGCTGCCGAGCAGGTACATTCTCACCCCCTTGACTGGAGCCAGAGTCCAGTGCAGGCTGACACACAAGATGTGAAAGGCAGATGGCATGGTGGACCCAGGGACGACACCAGTGGCTGGCTGATGGTGTGGCAGTGAGGCAGTGAGTGTCCCGAGGAAGATTGGAAGGTTTATATTTGCTGTATTATTTCTTGTGTTATGTTTATTTTGTTTATAGTACTTGTTTTACTGAGGCAGTGTTATTTTGATTTATGTAACATGTACTGTATCAGTCAGAACGACTAATTTCAAAGGGGGGAATAGAGTTACAAATGTGTCTGTGTGTTGCTGGTGAGAGCACGGTGTCTGTCTGTTTGTGTGTCTTGTGTTTGAAAAAGGTGGCTGGTATTCCCGCCTTTAAAGAGGGCCCAGAGTGTTCACAGACTTTTAGTGTAAGGGAACATCACTCCTGAGTAGAGTGACAGCAGTGTGGTTGTAGTGGTAAACGGGGAAGGAGGTGAACTTGCCTCTGTTGCTCGCTAGAATACTTATACTTGTACAGTACTGTGCTCAGTGTTTGTCTCTGACCTTGTTCTCGCCCGAATTTATACTGTACCATGAGAACTCAGTAAATGTGAAAGACGGGACTGTGTGTGTTTCCTCGCCTAGTGTAGTGGATGAAAGAAAAGCAATAGGACCAGATAGAGTATCAGGATACATCTTGCAGAAGTGTAGACAAGAAATGGCAGAGCCAATTTATGATATAATTGAGTATTCTCTTAAAACAGTAAAAGTTCCTAAAGAAAGGAAAAGAGCAGATAAAGAGCGATAAAGATATGATGAGAAAAATTATTACTACAATGATTAGACCAAAACTGGAATATGCAGAAGTAATATGGTCCCCTCACAAGAAAAAGAATTTGTTGAAATTGGAAAGAATACAGAGAATAGCAACGAAGATAGTGCCAAATTTGGAAGACCTAACATATGAGGAAAGATTATAAGAAATGCCTCTACGGTAACAACACTGAGAGAAAGAAGAGAAGGAAGAGACTTAATTACAATATACAAATTGATGAACAATCTTGAGGAAACAGATAGAAAAGATCTAATAATGAAAAGAAAAAATGAGGCTAGATATTTGAAGGGACAAAAAAATTGCAAAAAGGAATTTGCTTGAACGATACAAGAAAATACTGCTTTTTCCCAGAGAAGAAGTGTAGCTCAGGTCCTGTATACAACAACTAGGTAAACACACATCACCTCTAAGAGTAAGACAACAACCAACTAGGTCAGGATTCAGCATCAGGAACAAGTTTACGAAAGTGTTCAAAGATTATGAAAAAGTTATCTCTCTTTATATCCTGATGGAAAAGGGCATGAAAACAAAACATAATTCAAAATCATTGATGCAAAGAAAATGGATAAAATAATTATAACTGTAACAGCAATTATGTTCCACTTACCTCTACATAAGGGTAAAAGCCTTTAACTTCAAGCTGCTTGAAATATGCTCCTGTATCAAAGAACATTTTGTAAGTTCCTTGGGTAAATGCCTCTTGAGGTACAAAATATCCAGCCCTTCCATCTTTATTGGTAACTCTGAAATCAGAAGAAACTGTCACATTAAACTGATAAAAGTAAATTAAAGTATCTGAGGGTTCTCATATTCATGCAAATAAATTAAATACCTATGCTTTTGATATATAAATTAGGTAGAATTCTAACATATCATATAACATATTGGTCACAAGATTCTTCTATAACCAGTAAACTAATAGAGTACTTGAGTAAAGGTATTTGTTAACAAGTTAACCATACAAGCTGCCGTTCTCACGTGCACACCCAATTAGTGTGAATTACTCATTATACTTCTATGGGGAAAAAAAGGTGCAGCAGTGCCTTACACCATTAAAATTAAAATAATACTTGATAAAGATGTAATATAAGAGAATACATCACACCTATTCTTACATTTAGTATATTAAATTATAGCAAAATGTATGGTTACACCATACATGTATAAATAAATTGCTGTTACTCATCACTCAGTGCAAGTGATACACATTAATTTCATAGGTCATCATGTGTACAATCACGTCCTGCTTTGTGCGAGGCAGATTGTCCTTGTGGTTTCTAGTGTGAGGACCAAAGGTTATATGTGCCAGCGTACATTAGCCCAGCTCTTATACTCTCTCATTAAAGTGACAAGAATATTACCACTCAAGCTACAGTTCATCCATATCAATACTTCATTTTATATATAAAGAACAGTTTAAGTAATTACATATCACTAACCAAACTACTACATAGAGGCACAAATAATTATTCAAACATCACTCATAACAAGTCTGAAGACTGCCTAATACTCATACATGTTGTCCACAAATCTTTTGAATATGACATTGAAAATTAATCATATTTAGTTCACATCAGGATAGCTATTAATAGAGGTGGATGGAAATAAAGGTAGTAACTCAAAATCAAATTAACTTTTCACATTTCTAGAGACCAAATTTTTTCTAGGATGTGGTTTATGGCTAGAAATGTCACACTAGAGCCAAATGTAATGCACCATTTTCTAACAGCACGCTGCCATGAACAACTAAACCATTTATCAACTACTTACACACTCATCTATGAAGACAACAAACTGGATTTCCAATAAGCAAATAAATATTGTTTATCATTCATTACGCATCATTACGAAATTACTGGACGCAGGTCG
This sequence comes from Cancer borealis, assembly GCA_036785275.1. NCBI lineage: Eukaryota > Metazoa > Arthropoda > Malacostraca > Decapoda > Cancridae > Cancer > Cancer borealis. The sequence goes on from JAXIVD010002555.1 coordinate 4,745, forward strand.
CTGTGACCTCTAAGTCCAGATCGGGTCCCGGTTAATATGAACTGATCAGACGTGGGTATCTGGATCGTCCTCAGGTTCGATGTGACTAGTTGCAGTTGATAACTTGAAAGTTTCCTCTTAGTGAAACTGATAATCTTAGTGACAATACTTCCTCAAACACTGACATATTTATTACTCTTAAGAAACTATTACTTGAGTAACTATTAGGTATCTTACTTTGTAGCAATTTCCTTCCAAGTGCCTTCCTGCAGCTTGTGAAGGGTCATCTTCATGTTGGCAGCAGGCAGCCCTGTGGCTGAATCCAGCACATGGCTAGTAAGGGGATTGTCTGACATTGAGGATTGGGAGTCAGCTTGCGTTGTGATCTGGAAACATCAAAAACATCTATATTGTAGTGTATTCCTATCAGACTGTAAGCAGGCTCGCTCGCTCTCTCTCTCTCTCTCTCTCTCTCTCTCTCTCCCTCTCTCTCTCTCTCTCTCTCTCTCTCTCTCCTAAGAAAAACAACATAGCAGTATCTTGTATGTGCATAAGGCACCTCATATAACATCGATATCCCTCGCAGTGAGGCAGGTGAAAAACTGGAGTAATACCGTTTTAAGAACCATCTGCAAAGTATTATAAATTTAATTATAAAATATGTCATATATTTCTTTAATCTCATGTAGTTTTTTTTATTTGCGAGTGTGGCACTTTCCAAAACTAAACACTAACCTATGACCAAAAATTTCGTAATGTTACGTAAGATAAGGTTATGGGCAGTGACCAGTGCGGTCAAATGTTCTCTAAAAGTAGACGAAAGGACTTAAATGAAGGAAGTATATTACCAGTGGCTGTCTGGATGAAGGTGAAATTCAATCATAAACTAGCTGCCGTGCAATGCCTTGGCACCCTGTAATCCTATGATGCATTAAACCATACGTAATGACCCACTCTAACACCTTCAAATTCATATCTAAAGAAATCATCATTGTGTTAAGGTGTTAGTAAGTGTATAGCCAAGACAGAAAATGACTGCACTGCATACTCACAGCCTTGTGCTAAGAGTGAAAGTAAAGGTGAGGAAGAGTGTGATGTGAGGTACATGATGCCGTGACGTAATAGTGTGTCCCAGTATCTTCCCCTGCAGTAAATGTTGTACTACTATCCAATCCTTGTCATAACATACATTGCAATGCACGTAATATGTAACCAACAAACAATTCAAACCTTTTGCTTGCCTCCCAAGTGTTTATGGATTACTTGCAGACGTGTTGAAGGTAATGACATTCTCTGCCTGCCTTCCACTACCACCACCTGTCTGTCTGCAGCCTTTACCACCACCTGCCTACTTGTGTTACCAAGGATGTATATAATCCTTGTGAGGTACTGTCAAGGATGTATAAGATCCTTGGATACTGTCTACCAACTTGTTGTCAGCCCTGTCAAGTCCAAGGTCAAGTATAATAGCCAAGGAAGATATATAATTATAGAGTGTATATGAACCATGATAATAGCTGTGAGTATTTGGAGCAATTAAACCAAAGAATGACAAGGATACAATATAGATAGCTTGGACTCATGCATAACTTTTTCACTATTTTTTTATATTTTGACGTAGGCTACTATTTTTTTATTAGTAGTTATAAAAGTTAATTTTATATACGTAGTTGTGAAGGGTCATATAAAACAACAAACTGCATACTTTATTCTACTTTTGCAGCGATGAATAAGTGAAACAAGCAATAGATTATTCATGTTGGACAAAGAGGAGGAGCAGGAGGAAGATTATCAAGAAATGATGTAGCTATGCTACGTAAAGGTATAAATCAAAAGTGAACACTGGATATCCTCATGTTTGTTTCGTTATTTTTTCTTACAGTAACTATGAATATAAGTGCCTGTTGACGAGATAAATTGTAATAAGTGACCTGTGTGCGTTTTATTGGTTTGTAACATTTAGGTCAAGAACAAGATCTACGTAAACATGCAGACTACAAAGGTCTGGTCACAAGAAGAAGAAGATGTGGTCAGCCGTGCACCGTAACCTTGTATCGGTAAGTAATACTTTTGCATGCTTCCCGGGGTGGAGGCTATTAATTAGCCTGTGAGACCCAGCTCATAATTGTGTCACAAACATGGCTATTACCTTGGGTGAACGTGTTTAATTCAGTAATTTTAAAATGTAAAATATCGTACGGCTGTCGTACCTATAAGCACTACCTTCATTTAAGTTTAAAAAGGAAATGTGAGCAAGAAAATATATGAAAGTCATTAACGTGTAGGATATACTTTAGAATAACATTATTTCTATTTGATCAGATCTTGGAAAATGAGGATTTGAGATTCACCATTAAACAATCTCAAAATTCCACTAACGTAATTGTAACCAAGATTCACAGTAGGTTAGGTTTGTGGTTTAACTGCAGAAACAGACTATAACTATGTGGGCGTGTTTTCGAAATGATTGTGAAGGATTACCATTCATAATACTTTTTACTTTTCAATTTAAACTCATCCCTTAGTGGAAAACCTATATGACCAAAGAACAAAACTTACTGTCCATGGCAGGTAAAGAGGCACTTCTAATAATATACATATTATTTCCTTTCCAGAAATCACAGTTGAATTTGTGGCATAGCACATCACAATGGATGATACCAGGAGCTTACCAAAGTCTCCACACAACAGCCATTGCAAGAAAAGCCCAAGCAGGGCGATACAGAGTTACAAGAAACAGATCTAGGCCTCTAACTTATGAAATGGCAAACCAACCATTTCAAATTGCTCATCGGAAGTCATGGAATAGCTGGAACACAAGTAAGTTTCCATGTAGCATATGTTTAGTGAGTGAAATTAAGAAAAATTATGTTATTTAACTCATATTTTTTGGCATTAATCTTAGGTTACTGCAGATGCAAGATATGGTATTGCAACTACAGGCAAAACTCTTTAATCCTGCACTCTGTAGTCCAGATCCTTATTTTGATAAGCCGCCATTAGCTCGTTGAAGGGTTAGAAGGGCGGTGCCACTTGTTGTTTACATCATTTTTCCCTGTAACATCGATTTGCACAAAAGTAAACTAAAAATAGTTCCTGAACACCTTATACGGAACATAACTTTTGATCATCATCCATAGCCTGAAATAAGGAATTTTTTGTTGCCCAGCATTATTACTTTTTGTGGTTTGTTAATAAAGATGTTAGGAGCCAGGTGACTCTGTGGTACAGTGCTTGGCTCATGGCCTATATGTTCAATACTGGCTCACGGCAGCCTCTTGGTGAGTGGCAGCGCTTCCTTGTTAACTATAGCAGAGTCTATAGCTACCTAGCTCGGGGAGACTAGTCAATCTCCTTTTTTTTTTTTTCAATTAAGGTGTTATTGCAAGTGTAAGGTACTACCAAATACTTGTTTTACCGATATTTTGAGGTTTTCACTTGCTTGTTCTATTTTGGACATTTTGTGCATAAAGATGCTGAAACAATGCAGTATATTTGCAATTACAGTAATTCTTCCCCAGACATCTATTACACAAACCTTGACATGGATTTTTCCAACACATGGTTCTAGTACCAACTATCCACATATGTAAAAATTACAGTAAACCACTTTCATAATTATAATACTGTCCTTTACTTACTGAATTGGTCTCACATCAACAGCAAGTTTGTACGAGGGAATGCGAGAGCCAGAAACAGCTGTGGAAGACATCTTTATACGCAGGTTCATGACGGGAACATGGCACAATCTATTTGTTTCAGAGGTAAGTTTCTTCTAGTTTTATGAATACAATACTTTTGTTTCAAAATCATTAAAAAAAAATTGTTTATAGTCTTGTTTATGTATTTCTTTCACCACCTTCATATCTTATACCAAGACTTTTACCACATTATCATAATTAGACATCATAGTCTGAATCCTTAGCTCTATTAAAGAAATGCACCACTGCTAATATTTTCCCAATTGCTCTTTTCAACCTTCTGTTTCCAGTCTAACTCCTATTCCTCTGCATGACTATGGTGCCTTTGACCATTCTAAGACTTTTCATCTTCCTTTCCCTCAATGAATTTGTCACAATCTTAATTTTTTGTTATATTTTTAAGTTTCGTTCCTTCTTTCACTATGATTGTTGCAAGATGTAAGTGAACTTCCCCACTCCTTGTGCTGAGGTTTGAGAATGTCTTGTTGTATGAACATATACATCATATAGTGGCTTATGCTCATTGCAGGTTTGGTATTATTGATTGATGGACAGCAGATAGAGTTCATATGTACAGTAGTTAACCTGATGTTCTTCACTGGATTATAGGTTAACATTTCACATTCAGTGTATAAAACGACTTCTAGTTTTGAGTACTTTTTGTCATAAAGTTACACTCATACTTTAACCACAATGAAGGAGGACTCTCATTTATAACCTGTACTTCATCTGTCTTCTGTTTATTTTCATACCATCTGAGGCTTCACTTCATGCTTGACCATTCAGCAACTCTGCACTTCACATAATTTTCCTCTTTTTTCGGGTGTGTGTCAAGGGTCACCGCAGTGGGTCACCCTGTCCTCTGTATTTTCCCCACACCAACCACCTGCATGCCCATCAACCACAATAAACCTGGATTAATTAGGACAAATTTGATGCTCCATGAATTTCACAGCCACAGTTTGGAAAGTTGTGCAACATTATTAAAGTACATGAGTACATGTTTTTGATTATATTTATACACGAAGTACAATGCATACTGTTCCTTATACTTTGTATATTTTTCTCCAGGTGATAATCAAAAGGCAATACAACATGATCAGGATTGCCGGAATTGTCCAACAAAAGATTGCTGCCCAAAAAATGTATTTTCTTACTGGCTATTGTGAAGAGCTTCTATCATATTGGCTTAAATGTCCTGTAAAGTTGGAAATACAGTCAGTATCAGACAGAAAGGATGTGATCTATAAATATATTTAATTACTTCTTTTTTTTATAAATATAAACATTGGTACAGCAATTTATTATTTCAATGTAAATCATACTGTTTTCCAGTGAGTATGTTTAAACTATGTACAAAGAAAATATATGTTAAATATGCATTGTAGTATTTTTCTACAGCAGAAAATAACCCCAAAATGCAGATGCAGTTTAATGTTAACAAGTGTAGCATTATGAGCGTAGGTAAAGGTAATAGGCCTGTGGACTACACATTAAATGACACTACCTTAGAAAGGTTATATATTGTGGGGAACTTGGGAGTTCAAGTAAGCAGTGGCAGTCCAGAGAAAAATGACCAAGATGATTCAGGGACAGAGAAATTTACCCTACAAAGATAGGTTAAAACGTCTTAATCGCCACTCCCTAGAGAGAAGGAGGGCAAGAGGTGATAAGATTGAAGTTTTCAAATGGGTAAAAGGAATTAATAAGGGAAACATTGATCAGGATTTAGAAATTAGTAGTCAGGATAGGACACGTGGAAATGGGTACAAGCTAGAAGAACTTATTAGATTCAGGACAGACCTAGGTAGATATTGGTTCACTAACAGAGTGGTGAACGATTGGAATAGGCTGGGTAAACACATAGTAAGTGCTGAGTCAATAGGTAGCTTTAAAAGACGGTTGGATCATAGTATGGATAGGGATGACAGGTGGGATGGCTAAATATTAGATTATTCCAAGGGTGGGAGACAAGAAACTGCCTCGTGTAGGTCATCAACTGTCCTCTTGCAGTCTTCTCATTTCTTATGTTCTTAATGCAATTAAATATTTTACTTTATTTTCTTTGCTTTTGGTACAAATGCACTCGTTCCCTCATGTGAGTGAATGAATGACATTTGAATACCACTTTGCTTTGAGAACCATTAAGGGCATAGATGTCAAGAAAATGGAACGGCGCCGCAATATTTCATTACACACACCACACAACACTAAAAATAGTGCCTCACCTGATCCACTAAATTGTTAAGAGACCGTGCATTTTCTGCCCTTTTGTTATGTGCACTCCCACATGACAGACTCACACGCACATGCACACACACACAGGTGACTCGTATTAATTCCTTCCTTTCTTCCATCTTTTTTAAGTGGAGAGAGAGACGGGGGGGCGGGGGGCATGGGAAGGGAGAGAAAACTTTGTACATAGAGTTGCTCTCTTTGTTCTTTTCCTTTACTTTCATTGAAGGAGATAAGCTCGTCTCACTGTCTCTCTCTGCTCTTTGACATAGCTGCGTAGAGGCTGAAAGGAAGGTCACGTACTTTCATATGCAAGTACATACATTCCTGCTTCTCATGTCTTTCTTTTATCATAGATGGCGAAAAAGTGGGCGTTGCACTCCCCCGTCCAAATGCACAGGATTGGCTGGTGGGCTTTGCGGCAGAGTTGGAAAGTAGGGATTACTTTTGGTCACTCAGATGATAATCATTATTTCCCCGAGTGCTGTGATTCCCCTATCTTGTTTCCTTTATTTTGTTTGGCGGATTCTCTCTCTCTCTCTCTCTCTCTCTCTCTCTCTCTCTCTCTCTCTCTCTCTCTCTCTCTCTCTCTCTCTCTCTCTCTCTCTCTCTCTTCTTCTTCTTGAAACTGGCCCAGACTCTCTCATTACACCATAGTTGAAATATTTCTCTAACAATGCCCCGGTAATAACGTACCTTTATATAATTATGTGATATATTAATACGCCCACCACTATTTTCTACTCTCTAGAACAAATTTTACATGACATCAAATGACGTCACGTGAAAACCACCTAATACAATTAGCTATATATATGCCACGACTATATTATATAAACCAGTCACCAGTATCAATACCCCCCACAGAAAATCATTATCAGCAACCCAGCTATTTGATATTATTATTACAATCATCATTGTCGTCATAATTTCTAGTAGTAGTAGTAGTAGTAGTAGTAATAGTAGTAGTAGTAGAAGTAGTAGTAGTACTATTAATAGTAGTAGCAGTAGTACTACTACTAGTAGTAGCAGTGTATAGTTGTTCTTGTTATTAAGTAGTAGTAGTAGTACGTAGTTGTTGTTCTAGTAATAGTGTGCTACTATTACTATTATATACTTGGTTACTATAATTACTTACATCGGCGAAACATACAGTACCTACCTGGGTACTGTATTTTTTTCAGGACAGCCGTGGAAATATTAATGTATATAGTATCATCTCTAATTATACATAAATGCTCTTTTTCAGAATTACCTTAATTTGCAGTCTTAATACATTGCGATTGTCATGTTAAAAACTGATATTCTTTATGTAAATTTCGATGAAAACGTAACAAATAATAAAATATTTTATATCCGCTATACAATATAAACATTTAATGAAGTTTTCATGATCAAATTCCGTTTTTGTATTTGTATGACCACTTTGAGGTGGATCACCGATTTGGCAACAGTGTAACCACCTGGAATGAAGGTAAAAAGTTTGTTATGGAGGTGACAGCAAGGGAGGAACTCTCTGAACTGCCTTCCAAGGGGCAGGACACGATAGAAGAAGACCCTGTAGCCTTGAGACATGAATTACTACTCCGTGAGATCGAAGCCATTGATGAGTACTGGGGACCAACGCTCAGGTGAGTTTCTAGCGCTGACTCACCTTCGCTCACCTGGCTGAAGCAACAGGTAAAAGCCATTTATTTGATAAACATCTCGCATAACATCAACATCGTGTTATTTTCACTTCGCATAACATAACCACCGTATTGTTTTAATTATTAGCGTACCCAGTTGTTCTTTTTATGCTAAGTCAATGTCCAGCACTGTATAATGTTAAAGTAGGAAGTTACAGCAAACATTGTTTTGCGATGATTGTTGACAAGGCAGTGCTAAGTATAGGCTTCAATAGTGCTGGTTAGCATGACACTTTACTTTTTACATTATTTATCTAACACCAAATAACTTTCTTTTCATATTGGCAAGAGTTCATGTGGTGAAAACTCTAGCGTATTTATTTTTAAATATTTAACTCAAGTAATGAGGTCATGCAACTGGAGTGTGTACTGGTTAGTCAAATAAAGTCAAAGGGAATATGTTATTTGTTGATATATATATATATATATATATATATATATATATATATATATATATATATATATATATATATATATATATATAGTGTAAGTGCATCTGCTTTTTTGCTTAAGCAAATTGGTATCAAGGAAAATATCAGGAAACACGGTAAACATTTATTGATTCAATGATAACTGTTTCCAAAATTCATTGTATACCGTATAGTTTTACAATGCACTTTAGATTATACAAATTATTTCAAATACATATAAAATTAGAATTATATTTCTAGTAAACATAAAGGTAAAGATAATAAAGATGAATTTAATAATTATAGAGGGATAAGTTTGTTTAGTGTGTCAGGAAAAGTGTATGGGCGAGTATTGACGAGAGAATGATGGAAGTAACTGAAGCAAGGAGCAGGGAGGAGGTTAGCAAGGAGCAGGGAGGATTTAGGAAAGGAAAAGGCTGTGTCGACCAGATATTTGCAATTGAAATAATGGTAGAGGAGTACTTAGGGAAGGGTGAAAAATTGCCTTCATGGACCTAGGAAAAGCATATGGTAGGGTTGATCGGAAAGCTCTTTGGAATGTTATGAAAAAATATGTTATTGGAGGGAAGTTACTGGGAGAAATTGTGGCATTTAATAGGGAGGCAAATGCAGGTGTGAGGGTGGATGTGAGGGTGGGTGGAGAGCTAAGTGAGAGTTTCTTAGAGGAGTGGGACTGAGACAAGGATGTGTGATGTTGCCATGGCTGTTAGACGACCCCTTCGATATCTCCTTACCTTTTTAATGCACTGCAAATTCAACCTCAGATACGTGTTTAGATCACCTCAAACAGCTATGTCGCTGAATTACAGAAAAAATACGAATTTTTTTTTTTTAGGTTATGTTAGGTTTGGTTAGGTTTCGTTACGTTTAGTTAGATTTGGTTGGATTAGTTTTAGTTAGGCTTATTTGACTGCAGCTTTGGGAAGGTTATGATAACAAAGCTATTTTTTCAGTAACATTTTACATCTTGACCAGAATGGTGTGTGGTTACGAAAGAAAATGGCGTCTGCACCTCGCACAACACCCTACTTTTAGTCATAGAAAACATTTGATAGTTTCTAAATTAATATAACCTAACTAAACCTAACCAAACCTAACAATCTTTTAAAAAATCGTATTTTTCCTGTAATTCAGCGGCATAACTGGTTGAAGTGATCTGAACAAGTATGAGGTTGAATTTGTAGTGTATTATAAAGGTAAGGAGATATCAAATGGATCGTCTTACGAATCTTTACCTCCTTATTTTACATATCATACTTCTGCCCTAAGTATTTTTAGGTTAAATGTTCTGATCTGGTTCTTATCACAAACGAAAATATAATATAACAAAGTTGCTCACCCCTTAGCAGGAAAACCTTGCATAGATAACCACTGGAGCTGCACATGTATCGACTAATGATGGTTGGTTGGTTACAAACTCATTGATATTGCTTACTGTAGGCAGCCAATGAATGTTTAGGTCTATATGATTCCATAGACTTGCTATAACCAAAGATATAAATGTTTGTATACCTTTAGATAACGGTATAATCAAGTTGAACGCCTAAGCTGTAGTTTAAGTTGGAGTGTTCAGTATATAGTTGTCTGTCTTGTATCGTCATTCGTCAGTAGTCTGCTTTTCGCGCGTAAAGTATTAACACACGTCCGTAATTATGTCGTCTGCTTTTCCCGCGTAAAGTATCAATAAAATGTCAAAAATAAACACAAACTCTGCGTATCTATATTCTTTTGTGAAACATGAAATACAAGTTGCCTTAGTTATATGTATTTATATATAGAAAAGCGATATCACATTGAATACCTACGTACTCCGACAAAAAAGCACAAAAAGGGGACTGTTGAGGGATCAGCTGACGGCCGCAGCAGCAGCAGTGAGTCACGCCGAGGGGAGAGGCCGAGGGGAACACATCCCCTCTCGGCGGAACTACATTCATGGGGTCTCACAGTGGGCCGAACAGTTCAAGTGCGTTTGAAGAGGATCCACACACCGTCACACATCTACTAAATGAACTAGAAGGACCAGACACAAGTCGCGTAGCATTAGTGATAAGGTAACCATTTTGCACATTACTAGGGACTCCGTAACGCAATTACATTTGGGTTAACCTGGTGACATTTTGAGTCGTGTTTGTATTGGTATCGTATAAAGTGTTATGTGGTAATAGGTAGGTGAGGTGCAAAGGGCTTATCAGACTTGCATCCGGAGAAGCTTAGCCTGGTCCAGTGTATAAAAGTAGCCAGTAACTCCCGTAGTGAACTGAGAGACGCTGGCACGATTTAAATTTTTATTATGATATATACAGATGAAGATATTGAGGCGGTAGATTTAGTTTCATGGTGAGCAAAGAAAACTTAATAATTACAACTGTGTTTGCACGCGTTTGTTGTATTACTAATTGTTATGGAAAATGACATCCGGTACATGATTAATTCTTACCTATTTTATTGTGTACATCTCGTCATCTGAGTATTGAGTAGATCAAGAATTACTGTAAGGCCAAACTTAGAAGGTTTAATAGTTTGATGTGAGGGTGATAACTGTCCACTGTCCTAGTGAGGAACACTGACGTGGAGTGTTATAAGTTAAGTCAACTCAGGCTACAAAAGGTGAAGTTTGGTGGATTATAAAAAAAAAAAAAAGCGGGCTCGTAATTGACCTTAGTGAGGTGGCGAGGCAAGCCACAGGGCAGACGGGATGCATGATTCTGTAGTTATACAGTTGTCTTTTAGGATTAAGCTAACTATTATGGTCAATTTTCGATTTACGTCTCGATTTGGTAAAAAATATTTTTCACATATTGATAAAATTAGGTTTTAGAAAGTGACCTTAGACTTAATAATGGTAAATTCAAATTTAGGGCTTTTCAAAAGTTTCAAGACCTCAAATGTGAGAATATTTTAAAAGAAATTAAAGATTTTAAAACATTTATTGAAAAATCACTATCTTGGGAAAACCTAGGAAAGTTAAATTGCAATAAGTAAGTGAATATCTTGGAAAACAATGTGTAAGATAAACTAACCAGAATGGGTCAAGGTTATTGACCATTAAGGAGGTGAAGGTGAAGGTGAGCACTGTGACTGTGTAGCATGGCATAGGTCAGGCAGTTCAGAATACAGTAGCATACTTTAAAGCCTCATATATAGCATGAGGTCATTGAAATTATGAGTTCCATAATCACCTACCTGTGCTGGATCCATTTTCCTTTTTGAGATGCATAGTGACACCCAGTAGGATAAGATGTGGTTATTTGTCATTGATATATTTACTACACCACAATATGGTTATGTATATCATGTGTTTAATGGAACAGGAACTATAGAAATCATAGACTGTTCCATCCCTCATTACTGAAATTATGGATTGGTTTATTATTAGTATCAGCTCTTGCATTATCATCATTTCTGCTTGCATCTATTATAAAATGTTTACTGTTTTGAATCCTTTCTTGATGTTACATTGTTGGACAACTGAAGTTCCTATATGTGATATGTATTTTCTTTTAATGGTTATTGTCTGTTACACTTGTAATGACTCTGAACAAAGACATCTGAAAGATACTAATAGGGCAAAATTGATCAGGACTATACTTGTAGATATATATTGTACTTACCTGTAGAGTTCTAGGTATAATTTTAACATTACAGGTAAAAAAAAAACACGTCAAACAAATAATTTCTTGTGGTTATAAGTTATAAAGAACATAATTACTTCTAATCTGAGACTCATCATAATTGTGATGAGTTTGTATTGGTGTCTTTAATGTTGGACTGGTCTCATATAATTAATTAATTAAAAGCTGATAAGAGTACTTACTTTTAATCCAGGATGACATATCTTTGTATGTGTGTGTACTAAGCACACACACACACACACACACACACACACACACACACACACACACACACACACACACACATACACACATCACTCATGGTTACCAGCATCACTCTGCTTTATCAAAGTTTGCACTAAGAACCATTTGCACCCTCAGAGTTGCCGCTTAAGCTGGTTGGTCTGATTTTTCTTTTTTGTGTGTGTACTGAAGATTATAATGACTTCATAGTATTTACTTTTTGATATTTTGGTGGTATACATACATACCTACACACATACATGTCTGTGTTTATGTCCTTGAGATGCTTCCTGTTATACTACCTTATGGAATCACTTGGCAATGTGTTGTGGCACCCTTGGCACCACCTCCTCCACTGGTGCTGTGTGTCAGGGGTGATCACATGACACCAGGCAAGGCTCGGCACAGGAGGAAATAGTGCACTCTAACTTGACGGACTTATACCTGCAGCTAGAGATAATTGTTACTGAAAAAGAATAGTGATCAATTGTGGTGTTTTCAAGTGTAGTGCAGTCTATCAGTTATGTTGTGGTGCACATGAATGGTCATATATCTAATTCTACTTGGGGGCAAAACTAAAATAATATTCTTTTATGCACTGGTGTCCATAAATATAATAATAGTATTTAATTTCTTTATCAATTTGGTGCCCATAACGTTTTAAATAATTGTATATAATAATATATATATATATATATATATATATATATATATATATATATATATATATATATATATATATATATAGTTGGGATAATGGATTATATAGCAATGGACTTCTATGAATTAGACCATTTTGAAAGGATCTTTACAACATCATCACTCTATCAAGAGATAATGTAGGTATAGATAAAATTGTGTTAGTAATTGTTTAATTATTGTGTTAATTATTGTTGCAAGTTGTGTTAGTATTGGTTCTGTCTTATATGTGTGTTGAATTGTTGTGCTGTATGTACTGTATAACATGTAGGGATGACGTGCACACGTATCTCTGATACTTAATTGCTTCCACCACATAGTTGAGGGGAGGGCTAAGGTGGCTGATAGAAGGCTCCTCGTCTCTACACTTTTTTCCTTGTCTTATACTGTCTTGTATTTTTAACTTTTTAAATTTGTATCCCAATTCCAGATTTTTCTACACCTAAATCATCTTACTTAGTGTGGTCTATACAACACATTGCTTATTCAAATATTTTCCAGGACCATTTACGATGGCGACGAACATGGGAAGTTTATGGAGAGGCTGGATACCAGGATCCGGAATCATGACCGTGACATTGAGCGCATGTGTAACCACCACTACCAGGGCTTCATTGACTCCATCAGGGAGCTGCTGCAGGTCCGATCACAGGCACACAAGCTCAAGGTAAGTAGAACATGTTGCATATAGACATTGGTGTACTAAACTAGTTACATGAAGTGTATTTACCTTCTTAGTCATAAGTATAAATGGAAGCTGATGGCACCAAGTCCACAAATAGAAGTATTTACAGTGATGTTGATGACCAATTAGCGCCAACCCAATGGTACTAAATCTGATGCATCATTTACTACACTCAAAGGATGCAGTTTTGTTTTAATGATCCTTCAAAAAGGGTTGAGGTGTGCAGCTTCCCTGGTGCAAGTTATGTGCTACATGATGATAAAAACTACTTTGGAATTCACCCATGATATCCTGCAAATTACTGTAAGGGTCAGCTATACTAGAGTGTTATTCTAAATTTCTCTTCATATGGTACATGCATTTTTATCTTTCTTTACTAGACTGAGGTTGTGAGAATAGATGAAGAAGCACAGGAGTCAGCCAAACAACTGCTTACCAAAAGTGAGGAGATGATAAAGACAAGGAAAGTGCAGTCCAACATATGTGCCGCCGTAGATGCACTCACCCTGTGCCTACCAGTCCTCACCACATACTCCAAGCTTCAGAACCAGATGAAAGATAAAAGGTTAGTAGTATTCCCTGTGTGTCATGTGTGGTGTAGTGTCTTAGGTTTGAATCCCTCTCATATCCCAAAGAAGGATGATGTCTCTAATCCTTCAAACTATCAATCTTTAACTGTGACATCTTACCTTCCTGAAGCTATCAAGTCCTCAAGAGCCTTCCTTGCATGCTCTCAATCTCTCAATCTCAACTCTATCGTCTTTGTCTCATATACTTTAGCACTCTTGTCCTCTTTCACCCACTTTCAATTAGATGTATTAAATGATGTAGTGTAAAAATTGTTGATGTATTCTTGAAGGAATTTATATTTACCATTATTTTCAGGTATTACCCAGCACTGAAAACACTGGAACAATTAGAGCATACGTACCTGCCTCGTGTTGCCAGTTATCACTTTGCTCAACAAATGCGAGACAACATTCCAAGAGTACGAGAAGACATCAAACAGGCATCCATGTCTGACATCAAAGACTTTCTTGAAGCTATTAGACGGTAAGCTAAATCATCAACATTTTATTTATGTTCACTTGGTTGAGGCATTACTCTTCCCTCCCTCTCTGCACCCTGTCTTTACATAGGAGTGAATACAGAGGAGGGGCTTCCTAGACTCCTTGCTGTGTTCGTTTGAGTTGCCTTTTACAATGTGTTGGGAATACGGTTGTAGCATTCTTGCTGCCGCTACCACAGGAAGGAACAATACATAGGAAAGCCTCACCAGCCCTAATAATCCATCTCTATTAATTGTATTTATGACATGACAATATTATTCCAATAGATGCTTGTAGGTATCAGAAAACATGCTTATATGACTTAACTTTTATTTATTTTTTTATTTTTATTTATTTATTTATTTATTTATTTTATTTTATTTATTTTTTTGTCACTTTCCGTTTTTCATGTTTATTTTGTTCTATGGTGCAGGGTATCAACGCGAATTGGTCAGGTGGCCATGAAACACGCTGCCCTTCAGTATAATATGGACCCCAAGCTGGCTGTGACAAGAAATGAAAGACATGCAGCTTTGCCTCCCAATCCATTCACAGGTTAGTCCATTATTTCTTGAATATTAAGGCTTTAATTGTAAGGAAAAATTAGAAGCCCTTTTCCTACTCTTAAGTAAGAAGGAGAATCCAGGAGTCTGCTCTCCCTCTGTTCACACCTGACATCCACATCCATTCACTTACTCATCCAGATTCACATTTAAATAGTGATATTCAATATTTTCATTTCAGGAGAGACCTATGAGGCTCAGGCTGAGGCGCAGAGTGATGAAGAAGAAGAATTGTGTGCTCAAGATCTGATTAATTTTGCACCTGTGTACAGATGTCTCCACATTTATACAGTGCTAGGTGCAAGGGACCAATTTGAGACATATTACCGCCAACAGAGAAGAGAGCAAGCCAGATTAGCTCTTCAGCCACCTACCAATATGGTATGTTTGTTTCTTAAAAGTAATGGCTTTTCCCTTTTTTATCCTAATCTTGCTCAAATGTGAACATATCTTTGATTGGCAAGACATACTTAAATGGAATACTCTTGATTATCTGATGGCAGCTCAATTTTTGGGTTTTATATATAGCTTTACTATCAAGTCCTCGAGTATATACATAGATTTATCCTTATACATCCCATGTATTTTTGTTGCATATAATAGGAGTTTACCTTCTGGTTCAAATATTCAACATGGTGCAGCCAATCAGTGTCCTTGTTTGTTGCAGCATGGCCAATGCACTGTAGTCTGCTTGTTGGCTTCATCTTCACACTTTTTGGACTGCATTTCACAGTAACATTGCGTGTCATTCTTACCAAACCTTGTTCAGCTCCAGTCTCTTGACATCCTCAGACAGCCAGAGTTTTGCTGTCACCAATCATTAAAATCTTCTCACACATGAAGTGTACAGTCTGTCTTTAATGTTTAAGGAATGCAGTGAATTTTATAATTATCATCATCATCATCATCATGAAACAATACAGTCATTTCACAATCATTATTTATCCTCTTTGCTTATCCTGTTACGTCCTATTACTTCGTTGTGAGGGGACATGAATGAGTGGTTGATGAATTAGTTAGTAATGTTGGCCATTGTAGGAGTGCCACTTGAATAACTTGACTTTGATCTACCTCCAGCATGAGAACTTGGAGGGTTATCGGCAGTACCTGTATGGCGTTGTGGGTTTCTTTGTGATAGAAGATCATGTGCTCAACACTGGCAATGGTCTTGTTACCAGGTCATATTTGGATGAGGTCTGGGAAATGGCTTCAGGCAAGGTAAGTTGTAAGGAAGATTGTTCATAAGGAATACTCATCTTGGGATATAACTAGACTGTTGTACAAAAAATTATATTCAAATACGGTGGGATTGCATTGACTCATACTATCAAAATGTTATTTTAATGGAATTGTATAGTTTGGCATCTAAAAATTCTAGACACTGTACCCAAAGTATTTATTTGGCATCAAGTCTGACATTAACTTGGACTCTGTGCACAGCTTTGAATCCATCCTCATGGTTAACTTTTTCAACTTGTTTTGAATGATTGGTTTGTTACCAACCTTGGTGGTAATAGAATAGTGTGAGTGGTTCCAGCACCAGATCATGTGTCACTCCTTCACTTGTACACCTTGGAGTGGTGAGACAACTGCACAGCTTTCAATCCATCCTAGCTGGTGTCCTTTACAATAGTGATAACATCTAGTTGCATCATTTGTTGCCAGACTGGTTTTTGAACCCATATAAACATGGCAATTGCCTTTCATAATGATGATAAGAAGGATAACTCTTTTTTTGGTATAATCAGTTTTTTGTTGTCTTTTCCCGGGAAGAAACTTTAATTGGGGCTGATTATTAGGGGTTCCCTAAAAATTTGATGAACTTAATCTCAACTTTTCTTGTCTCCAGGTTGTTAACAACATTCGTAATCACTCTTCATACTGCACTGACAGCTATCTTATGCTGAATATCAAGAACCTCATCATGCTGTTTGCACACACACTACAGGTGAGAGTGTGGTCTTGTTGTGTTGATAATCTGTGTATGTTACATTAGACTTATTTTTCCTTGTGATGATGGGAGAACAGATGTGCTAGTTTTGCATATCTTTGTGGTTTTCATTGATAAACTCATAATTTAATTAGATTTTATCAGACAAATCATGTGATGATGGGGCTGCAAGAATACTACCACAGTACTCTCTGCTGGTCCTAAAAGGTCCTAAAAGAAGACAAGACACAGAGGGCGAGGGGAGAGTAATGTCTCCTCTAACCACAACTGCTTTATCTTGCTTACCCTTTTTAAAGAGGATTATTTATTTATTTTTTTTTCAGTGCAGTCAGTTGTAGGTTGATATCATTGTTTTGAAATGTAACTCATGTGTATGTTTGGGTGCAGAACTATGGCTACACCGTGAACCCATTGCATGAGCTGCTGCTGGAGGTGAAGGACCACTACAATGAGGTGCTGATGCAGAAGTGGGTCCAGGTAAGTGAATATCAGAGTTTTAAAGTTTCAATTGGAAGCTGCCAGTTACATGGTACTTATTATTTGATGTAGTCTTGAATTCGTGAGTTAGGCCTATCAATTATGTACGGATTGGGAATCATGAATTATACTTATATAATTCACTCATATGAAAAGTTAATGCACAGCTTACTTATGAATTCATTTTGACAAACTTTGGCCCAAGCTTAACTGACTTCGTTTTTGTTGGGTTCCAGGTGTTCAGGGATATATTTGAGAAGGACAACTACCACCCCGTTCAAGTTGACACACCTGAAGAGTTCAGTCGCATCACATCAGTATTCCCATACCATGATGCAAACCTGGAGAAGGCTCAGTTCCCCAAGCGCTTCCCCTTCTCCTTGATGGTCCCTAAAGTGTTTCAGGAAGTGAAGGTCTACATTTCTGCTTGCCTTGAGTTTTCAGAGGACTTAAATCTCAGGTAAGGAGGACCATATTCATATTATTTGTTTTATATTTTGTTGTTGGATTTTTGGAAGATTTGATTAGAGTTGTGATGTGGCAAGAGAGGTGTCACTTTGGGGATATTTTTGGACCCCTTCCTAGATGGGCACTCGGGTAGTTATTCATTTTATTTTTTTTTCTATTATATTTATGAAATGGTGTTAGTGTAGTGTGAAAAGTTAATAGGTGTTGGGAGTTTATGTTTTATAAAGGACAGAACCCAGCTAGTGTAGTGTTCGTGAGACATGAAGGGAATGTGTTGGGGTTCACATGGAAGGTCAGCTGTAAGGTTACAGTGTGTCCTCATCACCTGCAGGTATTTACCTTCCTCCCTTGGAACATTGTGCACCCATACCCATGACCCAAAGCCGTCCACTCCTTGGAGATATTAATTGTCAATCACAATATCTATTGTATTCCTTGACTTTTTTTTTCATTCATGCATCTTTCTTGGATGCTTCCTTGTGTGTGAAGAAAGAATTAATTTCAATGAAATTATTATTATTATTTTTTTGTTTTGTTTTCTCCCTGAACCCTGGCATGTCTTGTCTTGGCTACCCTCCTTTAGGGGGATAAGAGCCTGGTATGTAGATAAATAAATTTGTTTTGTCTTATTCTCTGGAAGGACAGGTTAGGTTGTATTTGAAAATTAATGACAATGTGGAAGATCTGTGTCCAGCAAGAAATTGTACAGATACTATGGTCTAAGAAATATAAATGTAACCAGAAACTGTTACATAAAGACAGCATACTTATATGAATTATATTACAGTACTCATGAGTAAGAGTCAGTTTTATATGTAAATCCTGTTTAGAAGCAAGTAAAAAAATCATTATGCAATTTTGATTTGTCTTATATTTATAAAATTATGACTTTTATTGTAATTTCTTGGCTCTAGTTGAAGAGTAGAGAGTAGCTTTATCTTGTGAGAAGTCCAATGTAACCTTTCCTTCCCACAGTCAAACAGAAAAGGAAGACATGGTTCGAAAGTCCACCAATCTCCTGTTGACTCGAACACTGAGTGGGTGTCTCGCAACACTCATCAAGCGGCCTGGACTGCGGCTGCTGCAGCTCATTCAGATCACCATTAACACCTTGCATTTGGAGCATGCTAATGTACTTCTGGAGCACTATGTTGCCAAGCTGACAGGGTAAGATGACCTTGGATAGAAGCCTTACTAAACCCAACTTGCCACTCGTTATGATATGTAGCTCTGTGCATTATTGCAAAAAAGCTTGCAAGATCAAAGGTTACTTTTTCAAGTGTGATGCTGTTAAAGGTATTCACAGTCACGACCTTCCAGTCATCCCTACTTTCCACCATCTACAACAGCTCTGTTCTTTTCCCTTCTCCACCTCTCTATCCCTAATTCAATTGAAGTACTTCTGTACTTTTATTTTATTCTTCATATTGTCAATTTCTGTTTGACCAATCGAGTCAGGTATGTGCTCATTATAATGGCATACTGTTTGATATGTTGTACAAACCAGAGTTGTCTCCTCACTGTATGTATCAGTCTCCCTATTCTGACTAATACTTTCTTACACTCATTACTACTTGCTGTCCTTTGTTTTTTTTTATAATGCACTTTAATCTTATCATTTTATGTTTTGATAAAGAGACTTAGACTAATTGTATGTAGACTAATGATATGTACATTATTGTGAGATGAACATCCAAAATATTTATCCTTTTTTTCCCCTAACAGTAGCATAGAAGACAGCAGTAAGCCTGGCCTTGGAAGACTGCAGGGGAAAGCCATGTTCAAAGACATCAGAGGTGAAGCTGAAGAACAAATCTACATTGCCTTGAGGCTCAAGATAGATGAATTTTTGGATTTAGCATCTTATGATTGGATGCTGGCTGAGCCCAAGGGAACATCTTCATCATATGTTACAGATCTTATTGCCTTCCTCAACTCTACATTTACTGCCTTCACTAACTTACCAGTAAGTGTGAGAATGTCGTTAAAGAAAAGACCTTCTGACTACAATGAGGCTAGAAGATGTCTGTTGATATCACATTTTAATACTTTAAATATAATTGAAAAGAAAGTGACACCACACAGACCCTGGGGACGAGATTAGGTGGTCTGGTCTTTAATGTAGAGTAAACACTAAGAACAGAGGCTTAAGGAACAGTATTCTGCTGCCATCACTGACATATGGATCACAGACTTGGACATGGAGTAGTTCACAGCAGTCAAGAATATATGCTGTGGACATGAGTTATCTGAGAGGAGCATGTGGCGTGACAAGATGGGAGGGTGAGAGCAATGCAAGCTTGTATGAAAGGTGTGGTATGGGACCTTGTGCAAAGGGAGTGAAGTGTGGTGTAGTGGAATGGGTGAAAAGAAATACTTTGAAGAGGTTTGGTCATATTGAGAGAAAGAATTCAGAGTTAGTGAAAAAAGTGTATGTGAGTGAAATTGTTGGACCTAGATGAAGAGGAAGGATAGGGTGAAGGAGTACATGCATGAAAGAGTAGCTGATAGAGGGGGAGGGCTTGAACAAGCAAGGAGGAAGTGTGTGGAAAGGAAGAGGTGGAAGCTCTTCTGCCATGGGCATGTTTTCGGAGGGAAGGAGGCATCAGAAACTATAGATAGTAGATAGAAAGATCACTAAGAAAAGCAAATGCAATCCAAAATAAATGCAGTCAGAAGTAGTACAGTCGAACAACCATGAGGATGCTGGATCATTTAGCCCTATCAGTATCCTTGATGGAGAAGATGGTGGTCAAGTTTTTTGTTTAAAAGCATTAGTTTTGTTACACTGTACGACATAAAGTGGAAGTTTATTGGCTTAACAGCATTATGTAGCACCAAGTTACAACTGTATTTTATGAGTTGTGAGGTGATAAGATTTTTACAGCTCATTAATTATTTGTTGTTCTTAATCATGGATGCAAATTTCATGACATCTAAATCAGTTTTTACTTTGAAGTAAGATGTAAAGGAGTTCTTAAGTAATGTTTTATAAATCTTATATCTTGTTAGTGTTATAGGCTTCATCCTTTTTATGATGAGTAATTTATTGTTTCTGTTGCAGGTAAGAGTGGCGCAGACTGCTTGTATGTCTGCTTGCCAACATGTTGCTAAATCACTGATGGCAATGTTGCTGAGTGAAGATGTGAAGCAGATGTCGCTAGCAGCTCTGGAACAAGTTAACCTTGATGTGATCCAGTGTGAACGTAATTATATCCATTCAGTTTGGATAATTACCTCATCCTATCAATATGATAATTGGTCTTATTTTCTGTGCATTTCTTTGTTTGTGGTTTATCTTGAAAACTAATGTTTTACTCCAGATTTGGTTGTGTCTCTTCTATCATTCTGTAGTGAGCGAGACACCAAGATTCTGTAAATTATTTGTAACAGATACCTGATTAATTTGTCTTAAGATAGTGGGAAACAGTATTTTAATGCAAATACTTTCCTTCCCCTGTTGTCTCTCCATCCATGCTTCTATGTTTGCACAGGATCAAACCATTCACTTTCATTACTAAGCCAACATTAGTAATACTTTTTCTTTCATTTCTTTCAGAATTTGCTGCCTTTGAACCAGTAGAAGGGTTTGAAGAAGGTGCACTTCTCATGTGCTTTGCTGACCTGCGCCAATTATTAGACCTCTTTATGACAGAAGATTGGTCAACCTACTTCCATGATTATGGATCAGAAAATTCAAAATACCTCCGAGTTAGTCCTCACAATGCTATAATTGTTGTTGAAAAGTGAGTATTAACCTTGTCATTATTTTTTGATATAACTATTATTTACATGCTTTTTTTTCATAAAAATCCAGTTTTGGTATTAAACAATTGTTGGCACTGTAGCTACATTGATAAAAGGTTTAATGTAAAGTGTTTACTTGGTTGCACTGTACTATGACTCGTCACTGTTCACTTCAAAGTATCACTAGTTCATTCCCTTAACAGAAGCAGGCAGTTTGATATCTACTTTACCTATGTATTGAATTTTAACATTTAGCCTCCGATCTTGTTGAACCATCCCTCAAAGTAACTTTATACAGGCTGCTCATAATGATTATTTTAGTGTGCTCAAGTATCTTAACATTATATTTCATAGCAGACCAAAGCTCAAACATTAACTACTACAATTACACACATGTGGAGAAAGTGCCGTCAGGTGACTGAAGCTCACCTTTGTAAACATTGAACTTCTCTCTCAACATGGATGATAATGATGATGGACATGGCTACAACATTGTGTTTTTTGCAGGTTAAGGGAAGGTGAGAAGCGAGGAATGTTCTCCATACTGAAGAGGAGTGACAAGAAGAAGCTCCTGGAGACTGTTCTAAAGCAGCTGAAACAACTCACCCAACATGCTTCTTGAGTTCACTTTGGTAGGCAGCCTTACATACTTATTTCTGGTTGATAGTTTTGCTCTACTTAAATTCCGTGGTTAGATGTCTGCACCAGCCAGAGAAGAGGGGAGAGCTACATGGATTACCCATATATGTTCTTGCATCAATCTTGTTTATTTTTCCAATTTGTGGGTTAATTTTCCTTGATACAAACATATATTTTCTTGCTCTTATAATCAGAATCAGTGATTAAATGTAATTCCTGCATTGCATTTATGTTTTTAGTTTTTTGACACAAGACCGTTTGTTCCATTCCCATCATACATACCCTTTGACTGATGCAATGCAATACTTTTATGATTGTTGTTCATCTTGCACATATATACTAGTTTTGTATTTATTGATCATTCTTATGTGCAAAGTGTTGCATATCAATTATATAAGGAAATTTTCCTTGTGTGATAATCAGTTTATTTCATCCTACATAATGTATTCACGTATGAGCATCAATTGACAAATATTTCTCTTTTAGGTTATCGTTTAATTCTTCTAAACTTGTACTTGTGGAAGTATCTGTTGATCTGTCTTTCATATTTCATTGGCACTAAGTGCACGCCACCCACACCACTCCCTCATAAGGCTACCATCACAAAATATGATTCCCAGCTGTCTATTTCTAGATATACACATACTGAATATCACAATCCTTCTTTTCTTTTAAGAATCTATGTGAAACAAATGATTATCGTTTGGAATCTAAAGTAATGTTGAAATTTTGCCGTACATAGTAAAATCAAGGTCCAAGTTGTATTTATATTAAGATATCTAAAAACATTTTGCAACTTTGTGTTGGTACCAAACTATCTATCTATACTCTTACAATAAATAGGGTTGCTTTATGCCAAGCAGCCACTGCTAAGCCACTGGCCTTTCTACACTTGGAAACTTTACCAATGTGATATCAGTTTACCTTGATAATGAATGGCAAATTTTTACAGGTATACATATCTTCCTGGTACATTTAATTTATTTATTGTTATTTTTATTTATAGTTTTAATGCTTTATGCTCTCATTCCAAAACTTATCTATATCATATCATATGATTATCATTCTTAAGATGTGATTTAAACCATTTAAAGTTACCCACATGAAGCGCGCACACACACACACACACACACACACACACATACACATATAATATATATATATATATATATATATATATATATATATATATATATATATATATATATATATATATATATTATATATATATATATATGTATATTATATAAGATTCCGCACAGGAAATTTCTGTGGAAGTTGGAACACAATGGAGGACTGAAAGGAACTTTAAGAAACTGGATGGTAGACTACCTAAAAGGAAGGGAAATGAGAACAGTAGTAAAGGATGAAAAATCAGAATGGAGGGAAATAGAAAGTGGACTGCCACAGGGATTGGTTTTGGCACCAATAATGTTTTTAGTATATGTAAATGACATGACAGAAGGAGCAAACAGTTACATAAGTCTGTTTGCAGATGATGCAAAATTACTAAGAAAGATAAGAAACCACAAGGACAATTTGTGAGGAGTTACAGAATGATATAAACAAGATGTATGAATGGAGCAAGACATGTGAAATGGAATTTAATGCCAACAAATGTCATGTATTAGAAATGGGAAAGAGTGAAACGAGACCCAATTGATCATATAGATTAGGACAAAATATGATATCAATAGAAAACGAAGAGAAAGAAAGCTTTGGAGTGGTAATACAAGACAACTTATCACCAGAGAAACGTAGATAAAGTATTTGGTGACAATTCAGAATGCTAAGAAATATACAGATGACTTATCACTTCCTAGAAAAAGATATGATGAGAAAAAATATAACTATAATGATTAGACCAAAACTGGAATATGCAGAAGTAATATGGTCTCCGCACAAGAAAAGCTTGTGTTGAAATTTGGAAGAAAAAAATTTACTAAAAATAGCAACTAAGATGGTGCCAGATTTAGAAAACAAGTTCTGTATTCTACAACATGATAAATACAACTAGGTAAATACACACACACACACACACACACACCAAAAAAAATCAAACCAAATGTTTTTTTGGTTCAATCCAGTGTCTCGTAACCTGACGGTAAAATTGAAGATAGGTCTTGAGGTTGCAATAACCAATACTAGATTCAAACTCCCTTTTTTAACATTGTGGTTCCCAAACAACCCTAATGAAATATATATTGGATTGCAAATTATTATATAGTGAAAGTAAATGAAAATAGTTCTAAGCCAATGATCATCAGCCAGAAGCAAATTAGTTGATGAACTTATCATGTTTGTTTTATATTTCTTGCAACTGTAACATTGTGTGTTTTACTTCACAACATGGCTGAAACCTCAGTTACTTACCTTAAAGTCGTTAGGATATTGTTTTGATGCTAGATGTGAGGCCATCATTGTTTTGTCTCCTTGCTACCACAAACAAAACATGGCATCATCAAGCTCAAGGTGAATTTTTCACTCTTATAATGTATATTGAATAAGACAATTAGTAAAAACAGTGGGCTGGTGCTCATAAGATCTCTTGAAATAATTTTGGTAATTATACTTTTATATTTGATGACTAGAAATGTAAAATTCTCACATTTTTTTATTTCATATTCCCGTCAGTACAATAGCATTATGTACACAAGGTTCTACCAGATTGATTTGCATACAAGTGTCAACAACACACACACAAAACATAGCTTCCCTTGGAGGATGATAAATGCAAGAATTAAGTGTCAGCATAGATGAAGTGAAATTGAAGACCATCCCTTGATGAATGTATTTTATTTGTATGTTATGAACCATCTGGTGTTACTTTCCACCAAATCTAGTAACTCAAAATCTGTTAGTTTGTTCCTTTCTTCTTCATCTTAGTTTGACAAAAGAACACAAAGGCATGTTGGGAGGATGTTGTCCAATAGACATAACACTGCCTTTGGATACTTACATTTATTTGAAGCCATGTCAGAATTTTTGTTAGTCTACAATCTTTGAACTATATAATGATGGTAAAGGAAAGGTTTTTAAGTACATTAAAAGCATATTCTCTCTCTCTCTCTCTCTCTCTCTCTCTCTCTCTCTCTCTCTCTCTCTCTCTCTCTCTCTCTCTCTCTCTCTCTCTCTCTCTCTCTCTCTCTCTCTCTCTCTCTCTCTCTCTCTCTCTCACATAAAATGAATGAATAACTATATCTGCATATTATATGATAATATGATGGGAACTAGTTTTTCTGTATTTTGTTTGTGTTTTACTTTTCTTTGTAAAACAGACTGTTGCAAACTACATTATTTTGTGTTTTCATTTAGCTTTTCAATATGATCTTAAAATAAATGCTTGAATAATGTTTAGTTATCTTTAGGGAACTAATATATTCTGTGAAAATAGGAAAACATACCACAGTATCTTTCCACTTAAATTAGATGGGGGGGGGGGTGAGTCAGAAATAATGTATTTGTTTAGTTTTTCCCTTTTATTAGTGGAGGCATGAACCTTATTTTCAGAGAAATGTTATCCTCATAGATCTTCATTGAATTTAAATAAGAAGCTAATGTGTCCTGTGATCCTGTATGCTTGAAGAGATTACTGTGTGTAAAGCTGAGAGTTTAGCATGAAGACATGTATATACTTAATATTACTGTAATTATGCAATGTGTATAAAAGTTGTATTTGATATGATTGGTGATAATATTTACAATGTACAGTTTTCTTTTTTCTTTTTTTAAATATACTGATTTATAAAAAATTGATTCTGATTATTAATGCCAGTACATTTATTGATACAATTAACCATTTCCTCAATGTGTGGTATGACCTTAAGAGGAAAGCTAAACAAAAGAATTTAACTTGGAAAAATAAGTTGTCACTCAGAAATAATAAATAGTAAATGAGACCCTTATGCATACTGTCACTCAGCTTACCTTATTTTATATTCACTTTTATTTGTGTTTTGTTATTTCTTACATTTTGTCAATTTATCATATATTGCAGCATTTTCATTTAAGTATCTACTCGGGTTGTGTTGAACCTGTCCATATCCTCGATGACCATTTCCTTTCTGTCCAGATAACATGGAACAGCCGCAGGCTCCCATCTACCACTCACAAGATAATAACAATGAGAGGTATCCTGATATCTCTTCCATCTTTATATATATATTAACTTCTGAAAATCTTTTTTAAGTCTATCATCTAATTTTCTATCCTGGGAACATCACCTCTCCCTTTCTAAGCCTCATCTTTTCCCAGAGATACATGTGGTATAACATGGTTTTCAGAAGAAATGAAGTAAAGAAAGCAATAGATAAACTTAAGTGTGGTAAAGCTGCAGGCATTGATGGAATAATTGCACAAATGTTAAGGCCTATTACCAGCGGTCTATGGGCATGTGGCACGTTACCCAGAAACTGATCCTGCTTGTCGGGTTGTTTCTGAAAGGGATAACCCGGCGTGGAGGAGGCCAATAATTTCATTCACTAATGGAAGGATGAGGCTGGTCGCATTTTGCCATCTTGTTTTAATCTATTCATGTGAAGACAGAATGGAAGCTGCTTTCTCTATCCATTAGTACATGTAAGGTTTTCTCAGGAATGAAAAACACACAAGGTTGCCTCACTACTGTATTCATCATATCTACATTACTATGTAAATTACCCATTGCATATAGAGGTGATAGCTGTTACATTCATCAGTGATCAATATATTGATTTCATTATCTACTTGGATTTGATATAATGTGCCCTACTTTTGGCTTTCTCATTACTTCATACTTAGTTATCAAACTTTTCTAGTGACAATATTATGATACATACATATATCTATATTGACTATGAGCTGCCTCTCTTTATAATGGTACAAGGAGTAAATGTTTAGTGTCATTGCATTGGAATAGGAAAGCCGCGTCACTTGTTAGAGGGTCACCTAAACTTGAGACATACAATCATACTTCAACATACAATTAGTAATTAGTGTAACAAGTATAACAGTGAGTCTGTTTATACATATAAGAAAGTCACAATGATATATATTTTGTTGTAGATCTAGATACCATGGACAAAAATTAACTTATGAAATGAGCAAAACTTGAGTGATTTTTCACTTTTAAAAACATGAAAATATGGAAAGGTTAAACAGACTTCCTTACACTACAAAACACCACGAGGATCTCACTTTCACCACACTAGAATTTATAAGTAAAATGGCCGGAATTTTTTTTCTCTAGGTACTATTTTTACTAAATAATATTCAACTTTGTTTCGGAATAGAATTTGCTTTTTGGAATTAATTTTAAAAATTTTCAAAGAATCTTGTATATACATTTGAAGCATATATTGTTTACACCAGTTTATATTAAGTAGTGTTAGTACTCATTGATTGACAATAAGTTGAGTTTGACAGTATTTCCACTATCTTTCATTTGAATCAATTTAAAAAAAACTTTGAAATTTACATTCTTACATTAATTATTCATTTTAGAAAAATATAATTGCACCGCTTTTTGTCTAACATTGTGCATGGATATTTTCATATCATAGAAATTACATAGGTAACAGTTTAAGTTATCGTTATTAACCTCATTCTGAGAAGAAAAAAATTGATAACAGGGATTAATCTGGAGACTATTTGTGAAAGATAAGAAGTGAAAATGTTGGACGTGAAAATATATATCAAGAAATAGAATAACAAGATATATTTAGTGAATGGTATTGAACTAATAGATAAAGTGAATAAGGAGTCAAGCAGTGGCAGCTCATAGCTAGAATTAGTGGGGGTGCTGCTTCAGCAGCACTGCGTGAGTGACAGTGCTCTCTCCCTTGCGTGCAGCTTCCTATCTTGGACATGTGTGCATGCGCACAAAATGTGAATTAAATAGAATAGCTGAAAGCAGGATAATAATCTAATTCTACAATTTATCACATTCAAGAATATGGTGCACGGTTTTTAAGCACAACACATGCAGAGTCAAAAAGCAACACTACCTCCCACTTGTTCACCAGGGTCGGCACTGCGTGTCATTATTATAAGTGCGTGAGCTACAGTGCTCTATCTCCCCTAGTGGCTTGGTCCCATCTCAGACATGTGCGCATGCGCATGACAGCCAAGCACAGCGTCGCTGGAACTGTGAAGCGCACAGTTCTATATAAGAATGTTTGTATTATTTTCATAAACTAGGGCAGGGGTTGGGAACCTTTTTGGCTGAGAGAGCCATGAAAGTCAAATATTTTCAAATGTATTTCCGTGAGACCCATATAATATATTTTTAACACTGAATACAACTAAATGCGTCAAATATTTTAAGTAAAACCAAAAATTTTTGAGTATAATAGTTATCTGAATTTCTTAAATTTTAGCTAAGATTTTATCTGCGAGCCAGATGCAGTCATCAAAAGAGCCATATCTGGCTCGCGAGCCATAGGTTGCCGACCCCTGAACTAGGGGATGGCTACTGACATTAAGCTTAAGGATTATATAATGTACATGTATAAAGAAAGAATTAAAGGAAAAAGGACTCATTATATTGAATGTTATCGATAATATCGAGTGGAAAATAGGGGGTGCTGCAATTCCGAAATTCCGCAGTGCCTATACATGAGCCGCCACTGGAGTCAAGCAAACGATAAACAAGAGGAGTAATTTAGATATTTCTAGAGAAGGAATATATGAAAAATGTGATGTGAGGGAATTAACTGGTTTACAATGAGTTAAAAGAAATAGTCAGCCATAAGGTAAATTTGTGCTAGCAATTACTACAACAGAATGTATTTAGGGTTATAAACAGGACAAAGAAACAATATATGTTGAAGTAAGCAATTGCAATAGTAAAAGAGAAAAAGCAGATGAGAAATATGGGAAGAACTGAAATAAGGAAACTGACTGTGAATGATAAAATCAAACATTGAATCTGGTAAATGTGTGGTGGATGTGGATGTGGTGGATTTATGATAAGTATTTTAATCAAATGGGAAATGATGGTGAGGTATGTTAAAATCACTTGCTGCCCTCGCTGAATTGGCTGGGAACATCCTGTGTGGCAAGGCAGCTATGACATCTCACCTGGGTTTGAGTCCAACTGGCAGTTATCGTCTTATATTGATAAGTCATCAACCCCAGATGCAATAAAATTAAAGTTACTTGCTGCCCTCACTGAATGGGATGAGGACATACTGTGTGGCAAGGTGGATTGCAGCCTGAGGTGGGGAAGTAGTGGTGTACCTTGTCTCTCTGAGGCTTGTCAGAATATCAGTCTTTGTACAGTGCTCGACCGTTCGTCACTTGATAAATCCCTGTTGTCTGTCACCTGATATTGTTCCTCTCGGAGTTGATGCATCGTTCGGGCTCCGTGGAGGGGTGGTAAAAGGAAAAGTGAGGGCACACGCTGTAGCTGTGTGTAGCTGCGGGCGTTCATCTCCCATCGCATTGGCCTTTGAGCCTGTAGTGGAAATTAATCTGTTACACAGGGCCGCTATGATATCCAAGTTTTCACAGTTTACCTTCCCCAGGTTTTACCTAGGTACTCATTTATCTACCAATCTGTTTTGGGAGGATGAACAGCTGGGTGAACTGTGCGCCGACTGTCCTCGTCTGGGATCGAACTCAGGCCAGCCGATTCGTAGTCAGATGTGCTAACCACTGCACCACTGATGGATGGGAATCCATAGATATCCCATCAGTGCCTGTGGCTTAAGTCAGAAGCACCTCAGTATCCATAGCTACTACTATGTTCAAGGCTCCAAGCACTGCTGCAATCATGTCCCATTGGTGGTATTTTGTATTAGCTGTTCCATCATTAATTTCAATGTTGCTATTTCTTCCTTAACATTCTGTATGGATATAACTAGGATTCGTTTGTCCAGATACTTCCTCTGCAGTGTTGCTTGTGATAGTTTGATCTGCCTCATCTCGTGTCTCATTGCCTCTACTTCTATTTCTAGTGTGGTTGCGGTCGTCATGTTGTGCGGTGGTGTATGATATGATAGTGTGAGGTAGGATTTGTATCAGTTTTGGCAGGTGATGGAGGCGAGGCAGAAGGGTTGGTTGTACTGCTATCTGGAGTGGTGGTGGTGGGGTCTGGATGGATCTTGTGACTGGTGTGATATGGTGGAGCCGGACGTGTGAGGTTTGACTGAAGTTGCGATGGTGAGGGTGTCTGCAGCAGCCATGCCATAGGACAGGTCTCCCTGAGTAGAGGGGGGAAAGCTTGCATTGTGCCCAAAGGTCACATCGGTCCTGCATTGTATGGTACCCACATCAGCATTTATGGCATTAAGACTGCTATATTGCCTCTCAATCTTGGTTGAACATATACGTGGAGGTTCTTGTTGTTTGACATCGGCTTTCCTATGAAAAGATAGAGCGCAAAAAAGGAGGGGAGATTAATGTTTCCCCAAACAATAAAAGCTTTGTATTGGCTAACCCCCTTAAAGACGGATATTAGCTGGGTAAATAGATATATAGTGTATCATGTCAGTTGTCATGCTTACTCCTACATCACTGAAAGCCTGTAGCATCTAAACCACTAATAATAGATCTATCAGCTGCCTTGTTATTTTTCATTCTCTATATAATTTATTTTATTCTGCAGCTTGTTATCAGTAAAAGAGGGCCCTGGAACTAAGGCCTGGGTCTCTGCTGTCTGTCCAAGTATAACACCTTGTTTTATTTAATAACTATGATGCATGTGGTCATGAAGCTATCTTAATAACAGTAGCTTCCACCATCTTGTGTAATTCACCATGGTCTGGAGGATCACTTGCTGGACTTATAATCGTCAGCCATTACCTTATTTGAAAGAGCTCGGAGCTCATAGAGATGAATCTATGAGAAAAGCTGAGACCTCGATTCATTCACATTACACACCATCATCTCCTTGGTCAAGGGGAAAGTAACAGTTTCCTGTCAGTGAAAATCTTCAGCGACCTCAACAGTTAGAACCCACTCGTAGCTGGATAACAAGGGAAGTCATTACCACGTGAGCAGTTGAATAATTTCCTATGGTCTACATTACATGCTGGACTAGTGATCGTCAGTCACCCTCCTCAATAGAGTTCACTGAAATCTTATAGACATAACTATGTGTAAGGCTGATACTTCTCACACATCACACACTCCAGGAGACAGTAACAACTCCCTATCATTGAAAAATCCTTAGTGAGCAGCGCTGCAACAGGATTTGAAGTTCAGAACCCACACGCCAGTGGTGTGTGGTTACGTAGTAACCAGTTCAGCATTTACAATGAAACATTTCATGGTTTACTTAACTACACAGGTCACGATCAACATTCAAATACCCATGTAGTGACAAAGTGAACATGTGATGACAACACTATCCTTCCCAAGATCATTAAACAAACACTCGAGCCCGCACGCTCAAAGGACGACATCGGCGATTTAAAGTTCTTTCGGCTACTCTCAAACAAGGCGCCTTAATGTTCGTATGCTCAAAGATTTTCTATACAGTAAGTATGGTAATATGGTGCCACATTTTATTGAGCCAATCCTAGGGCCAGTGAAGTGGTTTTTGAAGTAGTAGTGATGAGGCAGTGACGGACTACACTGTCACTACAGTGTGTTCCGAACAGCTGACCCTCACGGGCCTCGCCAACACGCGCTTGAACTTGCAACCATGCCATTTTATATAAGTAAGAGAGATATACACACTATTTACGCCACATTGCAAGACCAAATAGTGACCATGTACAACGAAATCAGAACACAAGTAAAGGTTACCATAGTGGGCTCCTTTAATGAACAAATAACAATACAGATCAAAGGAAAGGCCTGTGACTGCATCAAAGTGGAAAAGATAAAAAGTGTCGTGACTTCCTCTCAAGATTGTTCCCATACATTCCTGCCTCAAACTGATCCACTTGAATGAGCCATGGATGGATGGATGCTACCTCTGGATGTTTAAATGAAAAGGTAATTAAGGTTATTCATTTATATTTACCTTCCCAATGGGCTTAGGGCAGCTACCACCACTGTCAACCCCAAGGCACCGGATCTCTGTAAACCTCACCCCAACTACGTTTTGTGCATACATCTTAACTTGAGTTGGCATAAATTGGGGCGTGGTAGACAGACAGATAGGGTGCCATTAGTTGGTTGAAGCAAGTGACGGTACACAGCCCCGCCCCAGCCCCGCATGGCTCAACACTCAAGGGCACCCTGCCACACACCAACTCAAACATCTGTCTTCAATACACATCGCAGTGAAACCTTCAAATGTGAGTTTCTGTATTCAGATTGTATGTTTGATTTAAATTAGTAGTAAGGAGAAAGGATAACAATGTGGCGCCGCTGTGATTGCGTGACAGCAGCTCCATATTTATTGTTTGCTGTGATGCAATAATTTCGCTTTTTGGGGGTTAATTGAATAATTAGCACCCTTTTCTTTGGCATATGTTGACATGCATGCAGCATAATAAGAGTTACTGTACCTAAAAATAAAAATGTGGCCCAACTGAAAGTTCAAAACTAATTTAGTTTAAAAAGTTAATTTAGGTAAAAGTTTGTCCTTCAGATAGCGACATTTTGCACAGACTAATACATTCGCTATTCGCGGGGCCCTACAATATACATTTTTGATAAGGGATTGTAGTAACAGGGCAATCAATGTCGACAAAACTCCACTCCAAAAAGTGAAGGCAAATGCAACTAACTACAGTTGAAGAGAGTAGAGAAAGAGGAGACTTAATTACAATACGTATATAGATTGATAAGCAACAGCCTTAAGGAAACAGATATAAAAAACTTTAATATTGAGAAGAAAAGGAGAGGCTGAATATTTGAGGGGACACAAGGAAAACTTGCAAAAAGTTATTTCCTTGATTGACACAAAAATTTACAGCTTTCAGCAGAAGTATAGATACTTGGAAGGGACTGAAAAAAAAGAGTTGATAATGGCGAAGAATGTACAACAACTAAGGAAAGACTGGACAAATATAGATACTTGGAATGGACTGAAGGAAGAGATGATTATGGCAAAGAATGTACAATCAACGAAAGACTGGACAAATATTGATACAGAGATAGGACTACACGAGTGTAGGTAAATATAACTTAATAGATACATCACAACCAGTATGAGCTAAAGTTTGGTGATCTTTTGATTTCACAGCTATGGCAAAGTGTACCAGTATTTTGGTTAGAAGGTTTCATTGATGGTTTGTGTTTATGAAATAGCCTACAATTAATCCCTGTAAAATTTAGGTTGCAGCAGCAATTATAGTTAACAGAACATTGATTTGTCTGTTCTGCTAATCAACTTTTCAAAAAGTAAGTGTTTGAATGTTATGAAATGAAAGATGATCAACTGGAAATTTATAGAAAGAATAACTTTTAAGATAATGAAATATGTTATCCTTGACCAACAAGATATTTTCTAAGGCTAACAACAGTTAAAGAATCATTTCTATTTTTATTTTCCTACATTTTCCATGTTCACAAGTTTATTCACTATTGGTCTAGTATATGTCATCTATTTATGATGTTCTCATTAGAACTTGTTAAAGATATTCACCATCAAAAGCTTGTGGCATAAATACTTGTCTATGTCAACATTACAAGGTGCAAAGTAGGTAGTTAACATTTGATATGGTGGCTATTTACATGTGATTTTTGACTTGAAATGAAGATGATAAACTTAACATAATTTTTTATACATCATGTAAAAAAATAAGCTAAAGTTGTTCAATACTTTGAACACTTAGCAGTAAGAAACACTTTTTGTATATGTTGTTTATGGCATTAACTGAATGCTTATATTCTAAACTCAAGTAACAGTTGATGAGTTAAATAAACAATTTCTATGTCATACATGTATATATGTACTGTACATTATGTAATAGTTTATCATTATATATACAACCATTCTTAACTGATTGATTGATTCATTCATATATGTAAATATCTCAAATACCAGGTTTATTGCAAAAGGCAAAGACACTTTGTTCCTCTTGGTATCACATGTACATGAGCAAAGTAAACACAGATTGTTGATGAAATTTGTTGGGTAATGAGAGCAAAAATGTTTTTAAGAGTACTGAAGAAGTGATTTTGCTACAAAACAATAAAGCCATTCTTTTATTAGGTAAACGACCTATTAACACTGAGGAAAAATAGATAATTGAATTTTTCTAGAATTACATATACTCTACAATATTGCAAGCTTTAAGCATTACATAAACAATTCAATATATACGTATTATATTGAATATGGATGATTTTATATATTTTTAATCTTTTTTACATGTTACAAGGTTTGCAATCGTGTGTAGCCTTTGTAATTCTTTTTTGATATACCTTGTGTTAAGAATGCATAGATGGTGCCTGTCAGTTTTGTTGTGTTTTATGTTTACACTTGCAACCGAGGAAATATTATCAGGTCATAATTTGTGTGTTTTGTTATGAAGCATTCTTTTGGCAAACTCAAGTTTATTTGATATCAAAGGTTATAGAATATTTTCTGCTCTACAAAATTACATTCTTTTATTCAACTATTATATTTGATATGTAAAGACACTTTAATTACATAAAGCAGTTTGGAGTACATACTTTTGAATTTTTATTACATTGCTCTCAACAATCAAATGCACTTAATAACAAGTATAATGAGAGATCTCAGTGATTGAATGGAACCAGTATCCATCCACCTTTATAGAATAATGTACAGAAGACAATTATAATGTAACAAAACTTTAATTAATTGTTAAGTATGAGCATACATTTTTGGCACAGTGCTGTCTAGGTATTGAGTCTGTGAAGAAAAATGTGAAGACTTACATTTTAGATTTATGGTGGAGTTCTTAGGTTGACAGTTTGTCGTAACTTTTGTCTTTGTGTCACATTGGAGTAAGCTTGGTATCAGTTTTCATAAAGCAATAACAACAAAATGATGTTATGTCTATGTAATAACAGCATGACTAGAAAGTGAGTATTGTTTCAGAGATGACTAGATAAGCATCTAAAGTTGCAGAATAGAGTTGTTATTAAGATTTCTTTGAAGTTCTTCCCTCAGAAGGTACAGTATATTGATTGATTAATAATCACAAATTTAGTCAAAAGTGTAACTAGTAGTAGTTACAGATGAAAAATATTGTTCCAGATTTCTTAATGCTTTAGATTAATATTCATGAGAAGTTGGAGGGCGTGGCTGGGTGTTGCATAACAAGAATGTTACATTAAGACCTTGTAATATTGTTGTCCATGCACCTCGGCCCGCACCAGATAAAAAAAATGAAGTTTAGTAGTGAAAAGACAAGTTTTATATTATTGAGCCTAGAAATGGTTGGTATTTTCTAGATATTTTCCTTAATCACAATAGTAGACGGCTTAAAGCAGCATCAGAATAACAACAGAATGTGAATAAATGCATTTTGGTCACTATTGCATGGGAAAACTTTATATTTTTTCCAGTACTATGTAGTATATGTTCTAGTCTATTTTCTTTTACCATACAAGAGCTGAGGCTCTGGTGCATATTGAAATTAAATACATACAAGATTATTTTTTCTTTGTGCATTAAAAAAAGTGAAACACAATAGGTTGAATGTCAATATTACTTGAAAAGAACTGAAACAATTTGAAGCATGAGACATTACGGTGAAGACAAAGCACGAGACATTATAGTGAGGACATCCCTCACACACAGCATAATAACGTGCTAGAATCATTCAAAATTAGAGGCTAATGTGATGTATGTTGAATAAGCACAAAGCCACTCCCCTTTATGCATACATACATTACCAAATGTTTTGAAAGTACTGCTAAGCTGCCCATTAAAACATCTATTATTCAAGTGTATCTAGTCCCATTCCTATAAAATGGCAACAAGGAAAACTACTTTGAATTAGATGTAACATCTCTTTAGAGAACAAATTGGCCACAAACTAAGCAGTGCAAAAATAATATTTTTACCTATGAGGTTCTACGTTAAATCATCAGAAAGAAAATGGTGAGGGAAAGGTATTTAACCAAACATAAGAAATAAGAAAGTAAATAAAGGATAATATTTTGTGTTTGGTTGTGATCTCCCTTACAGATGAACTACTTAGATTATTGTCATCTGCACATCCATGTTTACTTGAGTTACATTGCTACTTCATGATAGTGGTTATAAAGCTGAGCATTAATGGATTTATTAACAGATGCTTTGCATATCTTTTTAAATCATGGAAACAACACCTGTATTAGTAGGCGCATTACAGACTATCAACATCTTTCTCAATTAGATGCTTTCCTTTTATGTAGAGTTTCAAAGTGTGAACTTAAACGAAAGAGTTAAAAAAATGTAGGTTTTGGAAAGGCTGTAGTCTTTGTAAGGGCTGTTGAGATTTTGCCAATATATTACCAATATATTACTCATAAAAGATCATAACTAACCTGTCAATGTTGTGAATAATTCCTTTTTTAAGAAGTTAACTGCTGTACACCATGTAGATTATTGCAGAGTGAAATCACAGACATGATCAGATGCTTCTGTATGCAAGCTGGCATTACATTGCGTCTGGATCTTGACAATTCAATGGAACAAAATTCCATTCCATTACTGTAGAATTTACTTAATACAAATGTTTTTTGAGAAGGAAGACAAAATTCTTATTG
Organism: Cancer borealis; assembly: GCA_036785275.1. NCBI lineage: Eukaryota > Metazoa > Arthropoda > Malacostraca > Decapoda > Cancridae > Cancer > Cancer borealis. The sequence goes on from JAXIVD010002555.1 coordinate 41,518, forward strand.
CTGCTTCTCTTATTTTCTGGGTGAACAGTATATTGTTAATTTGTAACAACTGTATATTGTAATATAATTTATCTAAATGTACGTTCCACGATGAAAGGATAAGCTGGCGATCCTAGTCAAACTATTATTTACATAATTACTTGAGAAACATTCAGTCAGAAGTAAATTTTCTCTGTCCAGGTCTTGTGTGATGTATTTAACATAAAACAAGCCATAATATTTAACATAAAGCAAGCCATAATATAAATTGAGAATTTAAAATAAAGCAGACTATAAAAATGTAACTTTTGTTTAAAAAATTAAGCGTGATGCAAAAGATCAAATTTCCAAATGTTTTGAGTTTGAAAATAGTGAATACAGGATCCACATCTCAGATATAAGAAAGATAAATACTGAATAGCAAGAATGAAAACAAATGACAGTTTTTCTTTATCAAATACTACCAACCTTCCTCCAGGACTATACTATAACAAAAAGTAATTAATTTTTTTAGATAAGTTATTACTGGGAGAATATTGAACATTACCAAGCATGAGCCAGAACATAACTGTAAAGATTATAAATACTGTTTTAGTTGTATTGCTCTTCATTAAAGCAAAAAATCGAAAACAAATAAAATCAGGCTTGGAACAGAATATATAAATTTGGAAAACATCAGTACCATTATCATGCTTTGAAGTTTACATATCTTGTGAATGGTTTGCAGGTTGCATAGGTGAGTGCTTGACTAGGTTTCTTGGTGGTTGTGGTGATAGTAGGTAGCAAGATGGTGTGGGGAAGGTCTACACCCACCACTGCTCTTGAGTCCCGGGAAGCATCACCTGTACCAATAATACTATTGTTAAGGTTTGCTTGCAACAACAGTCTCTAAGATTGGTCCAATTGCATCTTGCAGAAGAGTATTCATAGAATAACAATAACTTCATAAGAATGGCTGCAGGTGTTGGCTGCAGGTGTAAGAAGATTGGTAAGACATAGTAAGA
>JAXIVD010002555.1:47500-57692 GCA_036785275.1 Cancer borealis
GACTTTTTGTAAGTGGCAACGATAACACTGTTTATTTTTGTTTTAATACCCACTAATTTAATGATCATTCATCCATACTCAGCAGTAAAGAAGAAAATGCTACGGTAGATACCGTTCATACAGTATGTCGCTAAGTATGTGGAAGCAAATAAAGTAAGGTTACCAAATGATGTGCTTTGAGCTTCTGGTTATCAGTTTTCTATATTTTAACATTACAGTTATTTTGATTTGTAATCATATAAATTTCATTCTGGGTTCATCGAGGAACTAGTGTGTTAAATAGGAGTGTTTAGGTGCTAGTCTAGTACCAGTAACCTCTACCCAAAAGCCTACAAAAACCTAACCAGCCGGGTATAAGACGCTGGGGGATTTTTCGGAGAAAGTGTTTCTTATATGGTGGGAAATATGGTGGTTGTGTGTGCGCCTTGTTTTGGCTACTTCCCTTTTGGGATGTCAGCCAGGTGTATAGATAGATAGATAATTATTATTATTATTATTATTATTATATATGTTGTTATATTTATTATTATTATTATTAGCCCTGTGGTGGAGGCTACAACAATTCTACCACTGTAATCCCTGCTATTCATAAAAGGCAACAATAGGGACAGAGCGAGGGGTCTGGGAAGCCCTCCTCTGTATACTCTCCTACGAAAAGACAAGGCACAGATGGGGAAGGGAGAGTAATGTCTCCCTGAACCCTGGTGTGCCTTGTCTTGGCTACCTCCCTTTAGGGGATAACAGCCTGGTATACAGATGGAAATATTATTATTATTATTATTATTATTATTATATTTTATTATCATTGATAGCTCTGTTGTGGGGGCTGCAAGAATACTACCACCATTGGTTTGAATTGGTTTGAAGCACTTAATTTCTAATGATATATATCTACTATCTTTCTCAGCCTCATATTTAGTGAAAGCAAAGAAAGAACTGAAAATATTGCTTAATTCTTGTATTGCTAAGGTGAACATTATGTGCACCTTAGCAATACAAGAGTTAAGCAATATTTTCAGTTCTTCTTTCTTTTCTTTCACTAAATATGAGGCTGAGAAAGATAGTAGATATATATAATTATAAATTAAGTGTTTCAAATCAATGCCTGGTTTAAAGGTGGTTCAACAAAGTTGAGAAATGATAATGTAACAGTTTCATTTCGTTGGAAAGATCAGATCAAGGATGATGTGATTTGGATACTTATAAAGTGTATATAAGGAGCAGATTTATGAAATTTAGGGGGAAATCTAGAAAAGGAATTGAAAATTTATGTTGAAGCAAGAGAGTTGAAATGTAGTTTATATGAAGTAGTTCAAGTAAACCAGTGAAGTCCAGTTGGGAAGTAGTTGTGAAAAGTTTCAATATGATAGATGTGTGATAGATTTGTGTTGAGCTTGTGTATGTATTTCTAAGTATGCACATACACAATTATAATTACAATGAAGTGTATTTGAACATTTTAATTTATGTACTGCCTTTGGTGTTTTATAAGTTCTACACATACTATATATAGTATATTGATTTATATATTGATATAAAGGTGCAGCTAAGAAAAATATAAAGGAATTAAAATATTTATTTGATGTCATATGCGTACATTTAAAAATATTGTTGATGTGATGTAGTCATGAAGTAAAGCAGTCAGTTTTTGTGATGATAAAGAAAAGTGCTGATAGGAAAAGAAAAAACAACGCAGTAATTGTAAGTTGGTGACTAAATTGTAAGCTTGTGCTGTAGAAGTCCTACATGTTTGTTTGTATGCATATTAATAGATATGTATATATGTTTGTGTGTATGTAAATATGTATTCTTGTTTGGTTGTTTCCATTATTGGGAACTGTATGATAAAGAAAATTGTGAAAAACACTAAAATTAGATGAACAATATATATATATATATATATATATATATATATATATATATATATATATATATATATATATATATATATATATATATATATATTTATTTATTTATTTATTTATTTATTTATTTATTTATTTATTTATTAAATTTTTTTTTTTGTACGTTCAGACCCAACGTGGTAATTTTCATGTAGATGTAGATAATATCCTCATTGAACTGATCATGACTTGTTAATTGTGTATGTTTGTCATTTCACTGAATTACGATAATGATAAAGAATTATTTTGATCTAATTCATATGACATTACATTGGTTTTGTAATATTAAGACAATTTGAAACAAGCACTGACTCATGGAAGTTTATGAATGGTTACTGGATTTTATTGTAACCTATTTTCATTAAATATTACATGACACATACAAAAAAAAAGTACAGTTTTCCCCAGAGAAGTATAGATACTTGGATTGGACTGAAAGAAGAGATGATAATAGCAAAGAATGTACAACAACTGTACAAATATAGATACGGAGACAGGACCACACGATTGTAGCTCAGGCCCTGTTTACTACAACTATGTATTTATAACTTGGTAAATACACATGTACACACTTAAGAATAATAATAATTATGATATTAGGAAGAAGGATAGAAAAGACAATAAAGGAAGTTTGATGTTTATGAGAAAATCCAGGATAAAAGTAATAAATGTAGTGTATGGAAAAGGAAAAACGGAATTTATAAGTGCACAGATTATTACAAAATATGGAGAAACAGAAACAATAGTAGTTTCATACGTCCTTCCTAAAGCAAAAAAAAAATTGGGCTAAAGAAGAACACGAAGAAATAATATAAAACACCCTATTGAGTTTAGAAAAGATAATTTAAAGCAGTAAAAAAAAATACACTGGTGAGAGATTTTAATTGTAGTGAAGTAAATTGGGAGACGTTGGAAAGCGGAGATAAAAATACGTGAAGAAATAGATTATTGAGACTTACAATGACTAATACAATGATATAGTGGGTAACTGATTACATGAGATATAGAGAAGATAAACCATGAAGATTTGGACTTATTATTTACCAAAGGAATAAATCTGGAACAAGATATGAATTATGAATGCCCATTTAGAAGGAGTGACCATGTGGTGCTACAAATTGAGATTAAGGGAGATGTGGAAGAAAAAAATGAGAAAAATAAAAATAAAAGAAGGAATTATGCAAAAGCAAACTATACTGAACGAAAATGAAAAAACTAAAGTATGTGCAAAACAATATGATTTCTTTCTGAATGGAATACATTCCATTTTATAAAGTCATTGAAAAAGCAAAACAAAAGAATGATTTAATGGAAAGTGTGAAACAGCTGAAAAAAAAGGTATAAAACATGGAAGACATTTAAAAGAAAATCAACAGAATAAAAGAATATAAAATAACTGGAAATTAATATGTAAGAGTAAAAAAAAGAAGAGAAGGGATATGAAAAAGATATAGTTAACAAATGTAAGAAAGAACCAAAACTGTTTTATAGATGCATTTGATAAGGTTTTGCACAGGTAGTGTTCACTGTGGAAGTTGGAACACATTGAAGGATTGAAAGGAACATTAAAAAAATGGATGGAAGACAACCTGAAAGGAAGGGAAATGAGAACAGTAGTAAAGGATGAAAAATCAGAATGGAGGAAGTAAAAAGTGAAGTTCCACAGGGATCAGTTTGGGCACCAATAATGTATAATATTTATAGTGTATGTAAATGTAAATAACATGACAGAAGGAGTAAGCAGTTACATAAGTCTGTTTGCAGATGATGCGAAATTACTGAGGAAAATAAGAAACCACAAAGACTGTGAGGAGCTACAAAATGACATAAACAAGATATATGAATGGAGCAAGACATGTGAAATAGAATTTAATGAAAAAAAAAATTCCATGTATTGGAAATGGAAAAAGAGTGGAATGAGACCCAAATGGACATATAAGTTAGGACAAAATATTACATCAATAGAAAAAGAAGAGAAAGATTTATGAGTGGTAATACAAGACAACTTATCACCAGAGAAACATATAGATAAAATATTTGGTGACACTTGCATGATGCTAAAAAATATACGGATAGCTTTTCATTTCCTAAATAAAGATATGATGAGATAAATTATAACTATGATGATTAGAGCAAAACTGGAATATGCAGAAGTAATATAGTCCCAGCACAAGAAAAGCATTTGTTAAAATTGGAAAGAATATAGAAAATAGTAAATAAGATGGTGCCAGATTTGGAAGACCTAACATATGAAAAAAGATTAAAAGAAATCGAACTAACACCACCTAATTAAAGAAGAGGAAGAGGAGACTTAATTACAATACATAGATTAATGAACAACCTGGAGGAAACAGATAGAAATAATTACTAATGAAAAAAGGAAAGGCTAGATATTTGAGGGCACACAAGAAAAATTGCCAGAAGAAATTTGCTTGAACGATACAAAAAAGTAAAGTTTTCCCCATAGAAGTATAGATACTTGGAATGGACTGAATATAGAAGGGATAATGGCAAAGAATATACAAAACTAAAAGGAAATCTGGACAGACATATCGAGAGAACCACACGTGTAGCTCAGGCCCTGTATACTACAACTAGGTAAACACACACACACACACACACACACACACACACACACACACACACACACACACACACACACACCAATATATAGGTAATACTGTGACATTCTTAGAGGTCTGAAGTCTAGAATTTGAAGACGAAGAAGAATTAAATCCTCAGTGTTTGCATTAGTATATCATTGACAAGTACGTACATATAAACCTTGCTAGACAACTTCAAGGTCTATAGAATACCATCTTCGAGTTAGATACAATGAATTATGATAGAAGTGAGCTCATACATGGTGTAAGGGAAGGCAAGTGGTCTGTGAGTTCGTTGAAGGTGTTACAACCCCAGGATGTCATTATTTAAAGCAAAGGTTGTGGAGTTTACTGAAAGACAGTCAAGATCCGAATCTACATTATATTGATACTATGAATTCTATTATAAGATTGATAAGATCAAAGTTTAATGTTCAGTGAAAACATTAACAAAATATTACTTTTTTAAACAGTGATTTCAAAATGTATTTCATATATGTTGAAACTAAAAATAAATGAGTGTTATGAATATGTAAAGAAGAAGCTGCTTGAAGCATTATATTTAAGAGCAACAAAATAAAATGGAGTACTTTGAAAACAAAGATGATGGCATTTATAAGCACATTACAGTACAGTAATTCTTGTTAGTTGTTTTCTAGTGTGGTCAAGTGACAATCAAGAAGAATGGATGAAGTAGAACACATTTTTTAAATTACAATCCTGGAATTGCTTTAGCAGTGTAGAAAGAATAAAATTGAAAAAAACCTATGACAGGATTTTTGAACAAAACTGATTATTGGAATATATTCAATCAATGTTTTATCATCAGTGATAAGCAGAATGGTATGCATCCACTCATGAGAAAGGAAATTCACTGTCATTGATTTGATAAACACCTGATGAAAAGGATCACACCTTTTTGCACAGAACTCGTCACTAAAATTTCACTATTGAATGCAAATACCACAACTAAATTCAATATGACTTCTTACTCTTATAAGATGAGGAACCATTCAAGTGATTGCTACCCTCTTTAGAGATGAACCAATTCTATTATGTAGCTATTAATTCAATGTAATGAACCTCTTCAACTCAACTGTTAGTTATGCCAACTTTCTACCACTCATCACTTTTACATTTCACAACTAACTTCTTCCTTTCATGCAAACTTTATAGTGCTTTGCTACTGTACAATGTTTATGCAACTTCAATATCTCCTAAAGCATAATGCTTCAGCCTCTCAAATCTTAGACTAAAACCTACATTTAAAGAAACTAGAGTAAAATACTGAGAATGTATGTAAATATTAATTTTCTTCTATAAAATATAAATGTGCTATATCTTGTGGCATTCAGCTTTCATACTTTGGATAGTGAATGCCTGTCACAATCATTTCCTACTCTACTGGACTACTCTACTAGATATATCTTCTGCATGTACTATCTCTCTATTTATTTATCTCTTCTGATACCTATTTTTAGCCAAGAGTGTGGCCATGGTGAAGTTTTCCACTTGCTCCTGTCCTTACATATTCATCCTTGCACACTCCTATCCTCTCACTCTCACCTTCTTTTTCTCTCAAATACTCTAATATTCTGCCTCCGAGTTTATCAGAGGTCATCATCTTACACCTGTGGCATTTACTCTTGTATATCTTATAATCTTATTTTACTGATTATACAACAGTATCTCAGGATGGTGTCTTTTATCCCGTACATTAATACACTGTTCATGCCCCTTCCCTTAGTAGGTATATTAAGCCATCCATGTACACTTCCATTACTCTTGCCATTCACTCTGTTCGCACCATAGCTCCTCTTGGGCAAGATATATTTCTTTTATGAACATTTAAAACATTGAATTTTTTTTATCAGTATCCCGATCTCAGTTGCGTTTTTCAGTGTTGGAACTATTATGTATATCATTATACATTGTTTAAATGGGATGCTTGTCTTTTATTGTATCATATACCTTAATGATCCTATCAGTCTTCATCCTAAACTAAATAATTTCTCTGTTTGCCACACTCAATTTTGTTTTTTCTCCTTTGTAGAGTGGACAATAGGAGGCCTTTGTCTTGTCTCCAAGGATCTTTCCCTCCTTCTAAGTTAGCCTATATATGATATTCAGCAAATTAGTTTTCAGTTTCCTATTAAGGCATCTCATTTGTTGCGTCATCAATACTTAACAGTTTTCATTAAGTCCTATAACTTCCTTATGTTCAATGTCATCTTGTTCATATACTTTTATAACACTTTCTTTAAATATTCTTGGGTGTCACTGTTGCATTTTGACTCTAAATAATATTGTCAAAAAATTCAGACCATTTTCTTTGGGATTTTTTCTTCCATCATTGTTCTTTTATCATTTCATTATCATTCTTCACTTAATTTCCTGTTTTTTCCGGTTCCTCATTCGTTTTATATTTATATAATCCCGTCTTCATTTATTTTTACAATTCAACAAATTGTCTGCATAAAGTTTAATTTATCTTCCTTTTACATCCTTCAATCACTTTTTTTTACTCTTCTTTTACTTTCCATATATTCTCTTTTCCTTTGATCCTTTATTTTACTCATGAAAATTCCTCCATATATGCACCATGTACATTTTTATTCTTTTGTATAACTACCTTTCATCTTTATCTTTATCTTCATCCAAACACCATGTTATTCCCTTTGCTCTTGCTAACTTTCACCAATTTTGTTTCACTTATCACACATATTATTCTTTCTTTAAATAGTCTAAAAATGCATTACACCGTTTTAGAATGCATGGAACTCCTATTTTATGAACACAATGTTAATATTAATAATTCCAAAGGGGGCTTTTCCAACAAGCTGATGTGAGGAATAAACAACAAACAATGATTGGAGTAAATGAAGTATACTGCCTCCAGTCACACAGTTGGGTTTCACTATTGTTTACGTCAGATTGCGTAGTACGTTTGCAGATATAAATACTTAGTGTAGCATCATAGCATTTAAAACACTATTTTCCACTTGATACAAAGCACTGTACATTTGCAGATATAAATACTTAGTGTAGCATCATAGCATTTAAAACACTATTTTCCACTTGATACAAAGCACTGTACATTTGCAGATATAAATACTTAGTGTAGCATCATAGCATTTAAAACACTATTTTCCACTTGATACAAAGCACTATCTTTAGACATTATATTTATGAGTTTATTCGGCATCTCACATTATCATCAATTCTGTAATTTAGCTTTCTGGGTTTCATCATTTGGAAAATAGATATTTCTAAAAATTTTGTTTTGCTCATTCCTCTTAAGTTCATCTTGTTGATATTGTACTGTTTTCATATCATGTTCACATTTTTTCATGTCTGTGTTATATAATATTATGCATTTATATAATGTGGTATTTTATCATGAGTTTACACCACGATGCTCTCTTAACTTCAGCACATTTTTCCATCTAAAGTTCCATCCATGAATTATAGTGTTCTGCCCTCAGTTATCCTCCTTCAATTAATGTATCTTGTTACTGTATATTTAATGGTAAAATTGATATGCATTGGTTATATAAATTTTGTGTGATGAAAGTTTTGCAATTCACTACCTCCACACTGACCCCTAATGTTCTTATGTCAACATCAACCCACCAAACCAAAGCACCTTTATTTTTCAGAGGATGAGAAGAGTAGCATCCAGTACCCACGAGACGAGTCACTCATGTACTTGCACACTGTTACGCACTGTTAAATATGGTGAGTACCCTTTTTATGTACATTACCATATTTGACAGCTAATAAAACACTGTTTTTTAGTCTAAACTCGTGTGAAAAATTGTCATGCATCTTCCAAAATTAAAGCATATGATTTAGTTCACTTTTATGAAAATATATTTATCTTTTATACAATGTCACATGTATATATTCATCAGAGACGTGCTTTTATCGCCCACACATGTGGTTGGCTACAAAAATGTCTTCAGTGAACTGAGCTGCATTAGTTTTGCATGTCGATCAGCACTGAAGCTGCCCTGTTTAGAACTGAGTATGACTTTGTCTTAAAAGCTGTCAAATACAATATATTCAATGTTATGGTATGAATGGGTATGCTTGAGTATTATTTGATGTGGGTATTTGTTAGCTTTGAAAGGTGTAAACTCTAAACTCAGAATCAGCCATCCACCAAATTAGCTTTTTTACTTGTTACATGTATCAAATGGTGTGATTTTTAATTTTTATTAATTTAGATTTTTTTTTTAAGCATGGACTTATGTATCCATCAAATTATCATTCTATCTAGGACCCTACTGTATATACACTATTTTTTCAAAATAGGCAAGGACCACCTATTACAAAATGTCAAAACTTGTTCCTAGTTGATAGTATCCAACATGGTGGATAGGAACACAGTGCCATGTAATTGTCAGGAAGCCAGGTTTTGAGCTCCTGCAAAGATGTTTACAATACATTCATCCTTGGTGGTGGTTCATGTAGTGTGTGTGTTGCCCTAGTTTTAGTATAAGTGCCTAATTCATTCCTTAGTTTTAGTATAAGTGCCTAATTAATTCCTTAGTTTTAGTATAAGTGCCTAATTCATTCCTTAGTTTTAGTATAAGTGCCTGATTCATTCCTTAGTTTTAGTATGTGCCTAAATCATTCCTTAATTTTAGTATAAGTGCCTAAATCATTCCTTAGTTTTAGTATAAGTGCCTAAATCATTCCTTAGTTTTAGTATAAATGCCTAAATCATTCCTTAGTTTTAGTATAAATGCCTAAATCATTCCTTAGTTTTAGTATAAGTGCCTAAATCATGACATCATTTGACTAAATCAAAGACAAGTGCAGCAGAGCTGACAAGAGATAGAGCGCTGCTGTGTATGAGGATTAATTCAGTTACATGCAGATACTGTACAGAATGAAATTAACCACAAAACTGCAGTGTGTCACGTTATTATTCCGTGACTTGACATATCAACAACCACAGCAAACATTCATAGAAGTCTTAATGTCGACTGTATACAAGATATAGACCAAAAAAAATAAAATCAAGAGTAATGTTGAAGTGGCGATCAATGTCAGCAAAGTAAATATTTCAGCGTTTTGAGTGAAACTCATTGATGTGTATATTCTCAATTTGTAAATGATAACATTACTTGATACTTAGGTATCAAAGGTATCTTGCTAATGTTATAGATATGATAATCACATGAATATATACTCATCAGATTTATAGTGTGACGTTAAACTTTACTGAGCACGTAATTTTCAAATCACATGAATACATACTCATCAGATTTTTAGTATGACGTTAAACTTTACTGAGCACGTAATTTTCAAATCACATGAATACATACTCATCAGATTTTTAGTATGATGTTAAACTTTACTGAGCACGTAATTTTCAGATAAATTAATTTATATCAAGTAAAAGTGTTAAATTTATGCACGTATTAGTAAGTCAGTTTGGAGCACAAGGGAAGGAGGGAACATAAAAGTAAAGGATAAATATTTGATGCTTGAGACACTCCCCAAAATTGATAATTTAGCTGAAATATAATATATCAGTGGTAATGATTTGCAGGAGGTATAAATATGTTTCAAAAGATTTGCAAGCTCGAGATCTAGGAGGTGGGATGGGTAAGAAGTATTGGTCAAGTGGGTGAAAATCAATGAAGTACGTATACATGTGTATGTATGTATATG
>JAXIVD010002556.1:12500-20000 GCA_036785275.1 Cancer borealis
CTATATTTATCTAACTTTTCCTTAAAGGTATGCACACTGGTTGCTGTGACAACTTCTTCCCTCAAGCCATTCCACCTATATATCCACCGTTCTATGAGGAAAACTATACTTCCTGATATCCCTCAAACACTGACTCTTCACAATCTTACAACGCCCTCTCGTTCTTCTGTCCACACCTCCAGTTACCGTCACCAAATCCTGTCTGTCAATCTTCTCTATGTGATTTACCATTTTGTACATCGAAATCATATCTCCTCTTTCTCTTCTCTCTTGCAATGTTGGCAAACTCATTTCTCTCAATCTCTCTTCATAGGTTAGAACTTTCAATTCCGGCACCATCTTTGTAGCTGTTCTCTGAATCCTTTCCAACTTCCTTATATCTTTCTTCATATGTGGTGACCACACCACCGCTGCATATTCCAACTTGGGCCGAATCATGGTGGTTATAATTTTCTTCATCATACTTGTATCTAGATAGTGAAACGCCATCCTAATATTTGTTAGCAATCCATACGTTGAGCCAAATATCCCATTTATATGGCTTTCCGGGGACAGGGTGTCTTGAATAATCACTCCCAGATCCTTTTCTTCTTTACTTTTTGTTATTAAATTGTCCCCCAATTTGTAATCCCATGTGGGTCTTCTTTTACTCTTCCCCATCTCCAACACATGACACTTTTTAGCATTGAATTCCAATTTCCACCTCAGGCTCCATGCATGAATCTTATTCACATCTGTCTGCAACTCCTTACAATCTTCCTTACTCTTTACTACCCTCATTAGCTTTGCATCATCTGCAAACAGGTTTATATAGCTACTCAAGCCTTCCTGCATATCATTCACATATATCTGGAACATGATGGGTGCCAGCACTGATCCCTGTGGTACTCCGATTGTTACTACACTCCACTCTGAATTTGTGTCTCTAATCACAGCTCTCATTTCTCTATCCTTTAAATAATTTTTTTTTTTTTGTGTATGTGTGTGTGTGTGTGTGTGTGTGTGTGTGTGTGTGTGTGTGTGTGTGCTGCATACCACAGCTTTCATAGGTAGAGCAGAATCAAGACATGTACAGCCTTCAAACTACACAAGTCTACATCAGGACTATTATCATCAATGGGAGACAGACGTGTTCCTCAGAGGGAGATATTGTCCTTTTTCAATTAATCTTTTTTTTTATAATATGAATCCGTGTCACACCAAAATAAGAATGTAATTAAGAGACTCAACATCACACACATTTCTCTCTTTTTTGGTTGGGATTATTAACATTGCAGTTCATTTTCCACTAAAACATATCACTTCTGCATTAAACGTGTCGGTAGGAACCACACCACTAAGATAGACAAGATACACATCACCACTGCATCACCACTACGATCACCTCTCCCCCGCCACACACTCTTACAATGACAGTTACAGTTATTGAAAGATTTCTCCCTTACATTATTTTACCTTCCTCTCCTCCTATCACTCATCAGATAAAGAAAAATGATCAGTGACAGCCCATGTATGTATGTATGTATGTATGTAAGGTTAGTTAAGTCACGTCCATAAATTGCTTTGTTTATGTCTGATCTATGAGAATTATCTATTGTCTTAGAGTCGTGTTTAAAATGGACTCCTATCATGGCTGTAACATTAGCTGTGGGCTTGTATATACTCTTCACACACGCACACGCACACACACACACACACACACGCACACACGCACACACGCACACACACACACACACACACACAACGCCAACTCACAGCTCACAATGCATAATGATCACATCTTTACATCGTCACCGCCGCCGAAAATCTACTGAAATATTACATAAAATAAGACGGCTTCATCGACTACAGGATTAAATTACATGATATCCTCCCAGGCAGCACACCCACACCCACACCCACGCCCACGCCCACGCTCACATCCACACCCTGTTGGAGCTGCTTGGTGGGGGAGGGGAGGGGAGGGGAGGGTCATGGGTGGGGTGATGACTAGTATTTCAGGCAGTGTATTTATTGTTGTGTGGGGGACAAGCCTAGCTATGGCGCCCCTTCACACCTTCATTATTGTCTAGTGTTGGCAGCCCCCCCCCCACCCCAGCCTCAGCCTCAGCCCAGGTCAGCTGAGGTCAGGTTAGGTTAGGTCATGGTTCTAAGAGTGTTTGACGCATCTTTCTCATAGACTTAAGAGGTACAAGTGATTCTGTGCTTCCGGTACGCACACACGCATTACAAATAAAATAAATAACTAATAAGTATACTATAGTGTGACATCATTACATTGTATGGATATTATTCATTCCTATGCATGATAGAAGTAGTATGATAAGTAGTAATGAGATCTAGATGGAGTTGGTTAATGCAAAACAAAGCAAGCGCCAGACATCTAAGGTGATATGGCGCTGTATAGGTGTAGTACTGTTCACATCATCCTTGGCTTGTCATTGTCTGAGGTTACAATCTTATGTCAAAATCTTATGTAATGAAGTGAAACAGTGAAACAGATCAACTTGGCTCAACATATTACAGTGTTATCAGCGAGAATTGTTTATATCTGTACCATTGTATGTCTTTTTTTGTATCTGGATGTTGTATTATAAGTGTAATTGTTAACTAGTATGGTGTGTTTAGGTTGTATGAATGTTGTGACAAATGGTTGGCACACACATACATACATACATACATACACACCTTTGACTGTCTATTGTCTATTGGTAGTGTTGGACAAGTTTAGTTAAAGTGAAACGATTAATAACATTCCAAACCTGCTTGTGTATAGATTATTACAAACATACATACATACATACACACACACACACACACACACACACACACACACACACACACACACACACACATACACAAACACACTTTCGTGCATGCCAACTTCAACTGCAAGAGTTAATGACAAACTGAATGGCAGTCAAACCACATTGAACTTTTTCTTCCAAACTGACATGACATACTGACTGTCTTGACTCTTTAAGTCACCGATGCAATGTTGCATCTTTATCTATCTTCTACCGCTATTTTCATGCCGACTGCTCTTCTGAACTTGCTAACTACATGCCTCCTCCCATCCCACGGCCTCGCTGCACAAGACTTTCTACTTCTCATCCTTATTCTGTCCATCTTCCTAATGCAAGAGTTAACCAGTATCTTCACTCTTTCATCCTTATTCTGACCATCTTCCTAATGCAACAGTTAACCAGTATCTTCACTCTTTCATCCTTATTCTGTCCATCTTCCTAATGCAACAGTTAACCAGTATCTTCACTCTGGTAAACTCTGAACTCTCTTCCTTTGTCTGTTTTTCCACCTGCCTATGACTTAAACTCTTTCAAAAGAGGAGTGTTAACACACCTCTCATACTAAATTGAACTGCCTCCCCATATCTATATTTCTCCTACTGTCTTCTTTACAGGGTCTGGCGACAAGCGGGATTTTTTTTTATACTTCATTTATTTTTCCTTTAGCCAGTACCCTTTTAATGTATAATAAAAATAAAAAAAATAAATAAATAAATTCCGGAACAACATAAAATAAGTTGATATACCGTAATTACTGAGTATCATCTTTCGTTCTATTTTGTAATCTGAACCTTCACATTCTCTCTCATCACTCCACTACCTACAGCATCCTCAGGTGTTAAGGCTCCTCTTAAATAATGATAAAAGATGATTAAACAGAAGATGATTAAATAATGCCCCCAGACTAGGTAGCTAAGACCATATAGTTCTGTTAAGGCTGATAAAACCACTTCCCCTCGCACCAGGAAGCTGCCGTGAGCCGGGTTAGAACTCACAACCTTAAGGTCACAAGCCGACCACAGACCCACCCACCCACCCACCTAATGCAGACTAATCATGATAAAACACATGAAGTCACTAAATGTAAACAAAGATGATATAACACATGAAAAGTCAGTCAATGTAAACAAAGATGATAAAACACATGAAAAGTCACTAAATGTAAACAAAAGCCGAGTGTTTACCCATATAAAAATTGTCACTCCAGGTACACACATTCCCTTTTAAAACACTCCACCTTTAGAGAAAACACACACACACACACATACACACACACACACACACACACACACACAACTGGATCAGGCTTGGAAGATTTTGTTCAGTATTTAAGTTTTCCATGTTTACTAGACTTAAATTAAATTATTAAATTATTAAATTATTATTAAATTATTATTATCATTAAATTATTAAATTATTAAATGTATAAGAGTGTGTGTGTGATAGTTATGAAGTGAGATATTGAGTGTGGGCAACACAGCTTGGTGAGTAAATGGTTGGCAGTGATGCAAGTGTTGAAAGTTGACTCACTCACTCATTCACATTGTAAGTTAGTCTAAGTTGTTGACCTGACTCTACTTTCCCATAGGTAACCTGAGTAATAATAATCATGTACTGTGTGTGTGTGTGTGTGTGTGTGTGTGTGTGTGTGTGTGTGTGTGTGTGTGAGTTACACTACACTTGCCAACACTGAATATAACATACTGCCAACAGGACAATGCTAACCACCAAATCATATCCAAATACAGTAAACCCTCTATAAATCGGATCAATTGGGCGAACCCCTTGTCTATACATCCGAAGATCCGATTTATCCTGCTACACACGCAAAATCATTAAAACACTTTTTAGCATCCGAACTTAATACAGATAATAATTGTATTTTTATACTGACCTGTATTTATGTATGTTACTTCTATGCTCCGTCATCAAATATAACTTCTGGAACCTCGGGGGTAATGACGGGAATTGTATGTGTGTGTGTGTATTTGAAAGCAGAAAGAGCCGTTTGGGAGCCAGAAGAGCCGGCTCTATTGAGTGAACGAAAACGAAAGAATCAGTTCCCTGAAAAGAGCCAGAATTTCCATCACTAAAACTGACCAAGGAGCAACGTGCATCAGCGTGGCTGGCTGGTTTGGCGGGAAACTATACCGGATGCTCGCCGCATATATCGCCGCCGTCCGATTTAGATAAAAATGATCCAATGGCTGTATAGTCCGATATATCCGATATCCGATATATAGAGGGTTTACTGTAATCAAAACATCAATCATAACAAAATATTCAAAACACTAATTAAACTAAGGATTGTACAGAGCAGGACAGTAAATGCAATACACAGCATCAAACAGTCTCTTGGTAACCACACGAGGCTGACCTTGGATACAGTGGCAGTACTTGAACCTGTATCCCCTGTATCACCTGTATGCCAGTGGTGGGGTGAGGGGCAGGCATGACGCATTTCACTATCACAGTTCTGGTCACCTCCCACTATTGGGCTGGGGGAGGGGGGGCAAGGGGGGGCACCTTTTCCAGCATGGCATTACCTTCCATCCTTACCTTGGCCTTGCTGTCTGGCACCCAACACCCGAGTGCCTGAGACGGCCCCTCACACCCTCCCTCGGCACCTTATTCAACTACCACGTCACAACCGGTGCCGCGGGTGACCTGACGGGTGACCTGTCTTGCCGGCACACGTGTCAACACCACCATCACTGTGCCACACCACTGTCAACTTATCTTAAGTGCCAAAAGGTGCCACACAACAAGTAGCCGACACACCAACTCTCAACACACAAGTAATGCAACACAGTCACCACAGCGGATCATGTCACTATTTCCGCCGCCGCTGCCACCACTGCTCTGGTGATTGTCGTCGTGATGTGGTGTTGAAGTAGTTTTGATTAGGGCGGCCAGGCTGGGGGGGAGGGGAAAGGGGAGGGGGGAGGGGGAGGAGGGTAATTTCTTTTTTCCCATTATTTTCCTTGAGACACACACGTCCTTATGGAAAAACAGCTGCTGTGGTGTGAGGTAGACAGCTGCCCTCCAACCACCACCACCACCACCACCACCACCACCACACCGCCTGACCAGCCCATGTGTGTGCAGGTTAAGTAGGTAGACTTCATGTGAGTTTCAGCAGCCTGTATGTAAGCCAACAACATGCAGGCCGTAAATACAGGCTTGACTTGGCCCAGGGTGAGTACAGACCATGAGTACAGACCATGAGTACAGACCATGAGTACAAATCATGAGTACAGACCGTGAGTACAGCCGTGAGTACAGGCCGCCTTAGTGAGTGCAAGGCAAGGCAAGGCAAGCCATCAGTACAAGTTAAACAAGAACCACCACCACCACTACAGGCCACACTTTATATCGGCCTGGGGGAGTGCAGGCCGTGGGTGAGGCCGTCGATGGGTGGGTCGTGGTTAGTGCCGGGTGGGCCCCAGTCGTGCAGGCCGGCGGAGTGTGAGGGGCGGTGGGTGAGTCTGTGTGCGATGCTAAACCCACCGCTGCTCTCAAGCTGGGTGAGCACGATGATCACCTGCCTGTGTGGGGGAACAAGGGTGGATCAGCTTAGGGTGGATGGAGGATCTAACCTAACTTAACCTAACCTGGGAAGGGATAATAAAGAAGGAGGTGAGGTAATAGAAGTAATGTTTGTATGTGGAGCAATGGAGGTGGATCAGGTTAAAGTGGATGGATGGATGGATGAAAGTGGATGCAAGGGAAGGGATAATAAAGAAGGAAGTGATATAATATGATAAAGATGATTCCTGTTTCCAAGGTCATGACACAAGACTCTACTCAATCCTCACACCCATCCTGGTGACTCATCCCTGCACATACCATCATTAAAACTCATCAATACAAAGCATGAATTCAAACTGAAATAAACATAAACTAAATTGGACTCATACTAACTCATAAAATAACTTATAAATTCAAACTGAAATAGACATAAATCTTTTTGTTGTGAAATATTCATATTAACTCATGGAATAACTTATAAATTTACACTGAAATAGACGTAAATCTTATTATTATGAAGTGGACTCATGCTAACTGATGAAATAACTTATACTAACTCATACCAACTCATACTTACCAATGAAATAACTTATACTAACTCATACTTACCAATTAAATAACTTACACTAACTCATACTTAACGATTGAATAACTTACACTAACTCATACTTAGTGATGAAATAACTTATACTAACTCATACTTAGTGATGAAATAACTTATACTAACTCATACTTAGTGATGAAATAACTTATACTAACTCATACTTAGCGATGGAATAACTCATACTTAGCGATGGAATAACTCATACTTAGCGATGGAACAACTCATACTAACTCATACTTACTGAAGGCATAACTTATACTAGCACCAACTCACCTGTGTAGTGGAGGCACGGAGTCGACAGTCTTGAGGTGTGCGCGTGTGGACACAACATTATAACTTTCCCGGCAGTCACACATCACCTGAATGCACTTGTCTGGGTGACGATTCTCAACCATCACCACCAGACCAGCCCAGCCCTGACACACACACACACACACACACACACACACACACACACACACACACACACACAAGGGGTAAAGTATTAGTATTAGTATTATCATTATTATCACTAATTTTTTTTTTATATACAACTATGACACAAAAAGGGTTAAAATT
>JAXIVD010002556.1:25000-32500 GCA_036785275.1 Cancer borealis
TACTAAGAAGGATGGCAGGATGGTGTTAGTTAGGGAGAATTAGGATACTCTAGGATGGACACTGATCAGGTAGAAGGATGACTAAACCTAACTAACCTAACCTAACTTACACGGATAGATTAAAACACCTCAATGTACACTCTTTAAAAACACGTAAGGTAAGGGAAGATCTGATATAAGTGTTTTAATGGGTCAAGGATTTCAACATAACATAACATAACATAACATAACATAACATAACATAACATAACATAAGGTTCTCATAGTCAAGGAGAAAGTCAGAACACGAACAAATAGTTTCAAGCTAGACAAGTTCAGATACAGGAAAGATGTAGGTCAAAATGTGTTCACTAATAGGGTAGTAGTAGTAGTAGTAGTAGTAGTAGTAGTGGTAGTGGTAGTGGTAGTGGTAGTGGTAGTAGTAGTAGTAGTAGTAGTAGTAGTAGTAGTAGTAGTAGTAGTAGTAGCAACAGCAGCAGTAGGGGTAGTGGTAGTGGTAGTGGTAGTAGTAGTAGTAGTAGTAGTAGTAGTAATAGTAGTAGTAGTAATAGTAGTAGTAGTAGTAGTAGTAGTAGTAGTAGTAGTAGAGGAGTGGAACAAACTCAACAAGCATGTGGTAAGTGGTGGGACAGTAGATACTTATAATAAAAGATTGAACATAACTTTGGATGAAGAAAACATTGTATAAGTATTTAGTGCACAGAAGCTATCTTGTGTAGGTCAACTGGGGCCTTTTACAGCACAATTACATTATTATATTCTTATGTTATGCGATGGTTTGAAGGATTACATGTACTGATAACATTAAAATAACATCACACCTTAATAAAAATACAATAAAACTACCACGAACATAATTTAATAAGACAAGAATAATAAGATATAGGTATACAGGTTCACTATCAATAATCTGGCAATCAATATTCCGGTTCCATCAGTTTTCCGACATGAATTTCAAAGCACAGTTTAAAATTTCCCGAGTTAGCGCATCACTGTTTTCGGGAGGCACTGTTATGTTGATGTTTTAATGGCACTGTAACCAGAATTAGCCATTTGCTCATACCGGATTACTGATAGTCAACCTGTATATAACTAACCTATTCTATTCCTATCACAACATTGCAATCTACCGTCACCGCCGCCACCCACCTTGGTCTGAGCCCCTGACTCTTGTACTCCTCGTCCACCACCTTCATGTTTCCCCCGCCACAGGAAGCACCCATCAGGAAGCCAGCTGCACGTGAACTCAGCAGCTGCGCCCATATCAGGTCCTCATCAATGTCATCTTCGTGTGGGGAGGAGGAGGCCTGTGTGTGGAGGGAAGGTGGAGTGAGATGAGAAGGGGTGTTGGTGAGGTGTACTAGGGTGTGAGGTTGTAAAGTAAAAAGTAATTAATTATTATTAACGTGTACTAAGTATGAATGTATGAATATACTTATGTGTATGTATGGATACATGTATGGGTGTATGTATGCATGTATGTATGTGCATATGTATCTGTGTATACTAATTATAAATGTATGAATATATTTATGTGTATGTATGTATCCGTGGTTGTGTGTATGATGCAAGTATGTATGTATTTATGTATAAATGTATGTATGTGCATATGTATATGTGTATACTAGGTATGAATGTATGAATGTGTTTGAGTGAATGCATGTTTATACATATATGATTATGTATAAGTTCATGTATATATTACAGGTATATTGTTCATTTCAAGTGTGTATACATAGGAGTCTTTTAAGAAGATTTACTCTCAACAGGCTCAGCCAATAAGACTTTTGATTTTTGTATAATCATTATATGTTAACAATTTGGCTAAATAAATATATAAATGTAAAAAAAATATCTGTATTCTGTGTTATGGAAAGGCATGGTGTAGGGAGGAAGGGGAGAGTAAAGTGTACCTAAATGTGTTGTATTGGCTACACCTTTTTAATTAATGGTGATATAAGACAGGTGGTTAGATAGTTAGACAGTCACCACCACCACACTCATCACTATTCATCATTAATCACCACCACCACCCTCATCACCACTCACCATTAATCACCACCACCCTCATCACTACTCACCATTAATCACCACCACCCTCATCACTACTTACCATTAATCACCACCACCCTCACCACTACTCATCATTAATCACCACCACCACCACCACCCTTCACCACACATCATCACCACCACCACCCTTCACCACACATCATCACCACCACCACCCTTCACCACACATCATCACCACCACCACCACCACCACCACCCTTCACCACACATCATCACCACCACCACCCTTCACCACACCCACACACCTGCAGTGGTAGACTTTCACAAGGTGCTCCCGTGAGTGTGGCCAGCCCCTCAATGGCCCGGCCTGACACCAGCGCCTCGTAGCAGCCGTGCACCTTGGCCACCGCCTTCTCAATCAGGGGCACCCACAGCTGCCTCCTCTTGGCCTGGGAGTACACCAGCCTGCCATGGCGATCACAGGGCAGCAGGTCATCCACGATCACTGTCACCCAGCGGCCTGCCTTGCATAGCCGCACCTACACGGATCATGCAAAGTGTGTGAATTAAACTATACTCATTATGTTAGTGTTAGTGTTCATGTTAAGTTTTGGAAGCACTTTATAATTTCATAATGGAAATTTTCAAAGTGCTTAGTCAAAATGTATACAGAAGTACAAGATATTTAAAAACGTAAAAGGAAATCATAAGATAAAATGAAACACACTAAAAATAATGATCTAAGAGAACAAAAATGCCATAGAAGTGAAGAAAGGAGAGAAAAGATCAATAAAACTGAACTTCAATGTAAAAACTAAACACATAAAAAGTAAAAAGAAAGACTGTAAAAAGCAAAATGACTGAAGTAAAAAGTGAAAATAAATTAAAGTAAAATTATAAAGGTAAAAGTAAGATAAAAAGTAAATTAATTAGTAAATTAAAAAAGCAATCAGTTTATTTGATAGAACTGGAAAAGGTAAGGAAGGAAGGAAGGAAGGAAGGAAGGAAGGAAGGAAGGAAGGAAGGAAGGAAGGCAGGAAGGCAGGAAGGAAGGAAGGCAGGAAGGAAGAAAGGACAACAAATCATGTCAATAAACTAGAAGCACATAAGAAAATAATTAAACTAAATAAAATAATATAATCTAAGCTGTACAAACATGACAAGTGATGACAAATGATAATGGCAGTCACAGGTTACATAGGTTAGGTCAGGTTAGGTCAAGTCAGGTCAGGTCACACTACAGGAGCACTGACTCACCCACCTGATACACTCCCTCGGGGCAGAAATCTCGGGTCACCATGATCTTTTTTACCAGGTCGTCGCGTTCTGCCAGCACAGCAAGGGCACTCAGCAGCCAACAGTTACCCAACACACCTGTGACGCAGAACAACAGAACACTTCATTTCATTGTTTTATATCTTGAATCAACAGAACATTTAATCATTGTTTTATATCTTCATACTTATAAGGCGATGAACAGAACATAACTCTAATTTATATATGTAATCTATTTTCTCTTGTCTCGTCACCACCACCACCACCACCACCACCACCACCACCACCACCACTTACCCTGTGAAATGTCCGAGGGCAGAGGGGTCCTAAACACCGCCCACTTCACGTTCCTGTTCTCCGTAGAGTCTGTGAGTATCTCGTGCGGCCGCAACCACTGGGTCACTCGGGACTCATTCTTGTCCGTGGCACTGAAGAACAGGGAGCGAGGGACAGGCGGGAAGGAGTCATCAACGAACGGATGCTGGTTCTGTGAGGGATGGGATGGGATGGGATGGGATGGGATGGGAAGGGAAGGGAAGGGAAGGGAAGGGAAGGGAAGGGAAAGGAAGAGAAGGGAAGGGAAGAGAAGGGAAGGGAAGGGAAGAGAAGAGAAGAGAAGAGAAGAGAAGGGAAGGGATGGGATGGGATGGGAAGAGAAGAGAAGGGAAGAGATGGGAAGGGATGGGATGGGATGGGATGGGAAGAGAAGAGAAGAGAAGAGAAGAGATGGGAAGGGAAGGGAAGGGAAGGAAAGGGAAGAGAAGGGAAGGGAAGAGAAGGGAGGAGGAAGAAGGCCAATATCAGTAATGGTAAAGAGACATCCAGTATCAATTATCAATGTTCTTATTCAACATGAAACAGACATGACCTAGGGAGTACACACAGACACACACACACACACACACACACATACACACACACACACACACACACACACACACATCAATGTATAATAAAGGCGTTCTAAAGTGAGTTTGTATCAGCAATGTAACAATTTTTTTTTTTTTTTAAGTTCTCGCTGCTAACATAATTTAACACATGTGGATATTGAAGTGGATGTGTTTGTAAAGATATCACAAGTGGATGCAAATGTTAGTCCATTACATTGTTGTGGATGTGGAAGGAGAGGGTTTTTCAGGCTAAATTGTTATACATTTGAATGGTTGAATAATAATAATAATAATTGATTGTTCCATAATTATTACAAGTGACAAGGGTGGGTGTGTGTGTGTGTGTGTGTGTGTGTGTGTGTGTGTGTGTGTGTGTGTGTGTGTGTGTATTCACTGTCACAGTCTGCTGCTGGTCTCTCGAGACAGCCGGCCGTCCCCCTATGGAAAGAGCTCAGAGCTCATAGTGACCAATCTTTGGGTTGGACTGAGACCACACACACACTGTGTGTGTGTGTGTGTGTGTGTGTGTGTGTGTGTGTGTGTGTGTGTGTGTGTGTGTGTGTGTGTGTGTGTGTGTATGTATTAGAAACTCTGCTGCTGGGAATAATTAGTTCTCCTTTGTGTATCTATTATGTTGTTCCTTCCTCATCCCTCCCTCCCTCCCCCTTGTCCACCCCCCCACCCTGCCCACCTGTTTGCAGTAGTGCACAATGCGTGTCCATCGGTGTAGTGCGTCCTGCACCTCCATCTCCCGCAGGACATCCATCAGCTCAGACTGTCCCCGGTGTGTGGCGCCCGGCCCCGGCCATGGCCCCGTCACGTCCCCGAGGGTGGGTGAAGACCCGCACATGGAGCAAGACACAGCCGAGGTGCTGTTACTGAAGGTGCACGCCCCACAGCTCCACGAGGACGGGGTAGGCCGGGGCGGCGGGGGGCTGCTGGCTGCCGGGGAGGAGGGCCGGGCACCACCAGACTCCTGTGTAGCCGGGGGGGGCGAGGGTGGCCGGGTTTTAGGTATGGCACCATTGGCACTTGGCCGGGAGGGTGCCGCTGTCCCACCCACTGATGCTGCTGATGATGATGATGATGCTGAAGCTGTTGTTGCTGTTGTTGCCGTTGCTGTTGCTGTTGCTGTTGCTGCTGCTGCTGCGGTTGCTGCTGCTGCTGCTGCTGTTGTTGCTGTTGCTGTTGTTGTTGCTGCTGCTGCTGCTGCTGCTGCTGCTGCTGCTGCTTGTGGTGCCTCAGCCCCACCATTTTGATTGTCGTGACTTGGGGCTGAGAATCCCTCTGCCCCGGCCTCCAGGCTGATGCGCTGCAGGCTGGGGGACTTCTGGGCCGGCAAGCTCCAGCCCGGGCCGGCCAGGTGCTCAGACTTGGGCCGGGTGGCATCCCTGGCCTTGGCGTCGGCACTCAGCTTGTCCCTGGTGCCGCCGGTGCCGTCCACTCGAGCCTTGCATGCCTTGCATCGGCGGGCAAAGATTGGGTTCTTTAGGGTACACACCACACAGCTCCAACACTCTCCACGCTTGAGTGTGGCGTCCTCCACAAAGCAGATGCTCTTCAGCTTGGAGCCTCCGCAGGCCCGGCAGGCTGTCTCCGAGCCTGAGTTGACCAGTGTACACTTGATGCAGGTCCAGGCCTGGTCAGGGGAGTCTGCCCCGGCCTCACGCAGGTCAGTGGTGAGCAGCTGGAAGTCTTCCTGCAGACCCTGG
Organism: Cancer borealis; assembly: GCA_036785275.1. Lineage (NCBI taxonomy): Eukaryota > Metazoa > Arthropoda > Malacostraca > Decapoda > Cancridae > Cancer > Cancer borealis. The sequence continues at coordinate 30,891 of JAXIVD010002556.1, forward strand.
CTCAGCACCTCTCTGTTCTTGGCCTCCTGGGCCTCCTGGGCCGGCCGCTCCTCCTGGGCCTGCCGCTGACCACCACACACATCACAGCTCTGAGACCACGACGGGTTGTAGGCGAAGGAGCAGAACGCACACGCCCACATGTCTGCCTCGGCCAGGGAATATTCTTCATCCTCCTCCTCCTCCTCCTTGGCCCGCGGGGCTGCTGGGCGCGTCAAGTCCACCACCACCGGGGCCACCGATCCTGTCAGGTCCACCACCATGGCGGTTGGCACTACCTCCTGGCCCTCCCCGCCCTCCGGGGCAGGCTGGACGGGGCCGGACATAGCCGCCGGCTCCGTGGGAGAGGACAGCCTTCCGGCCACAAACTTAGCAAGGGACTCGGCCACGTTCAGGTTGGCTGTGTCACTGTTGGACTTCCTGATGGGTGGGCGGTGGTGGGCGGGGCCACAGTTGCCATTGAGCAGGTCTGCTGGGGTGGCTGGGGTGGCAGGTGGTGGGCGGGGCAGTGTGGTGGGTATGTTGGGTCTGCGCGGGGCATCACACACCTCACAAGACTCAAACTCCTCAGGGTTCCTGAGGGTGCACCGCTTGCACGCCCAGGCCTCCCCCCCTCCCTCCTCTGTCTCACCTACACTGGGGTTACTGTTGGCGTCCAGGCCGGGCCCGGGGCGGCGGCAGGGTGGCGGTGGGGCTGAGGCCGCGTCAGAACGACTCAGCTTGGAGCAGCGCAGGTTTGGCCCAGACGGCACCTGCCTCTTGGGGGAACGGTTGCACTCGGTCTCGGGCGAGGCCAGGGCCGAGGCGGCGTCTGCTGCTGCAGCGGCGGCGGCAGCACTGTTGCCAAGGAAGTAGAGGCTGTTCTCCACCATGAGACGGCCCTCCACCTCCTCAACTGGGGCCACAGCGGCCAGCCCCACCACCCCCCCTCCTCCGGCCCCCCCACTGCCGTGCCCCACCAGCTTCACGCAGGAGGAGCAGGTGGCACTGTGGGCAGAGTTGTAGTGGCGGCAATGCTGGCACTTCCACGAGAGCTTGACGGCCGGGGCAGCAGAGAGCAGGCCGGGCGAGGAGCTCATGGCCGCCGCCGCCGCAAACACCCGGTGGAGGGCCTGCCGCGAGGGGGGGCCATGGTGGCCTGACCCGGCCGGGCTCAGCAGCTCCCGCGGCACCAAGGGGAGGCAGTGGCCGGTGCTGCTCTCACCCAGAGTGCCACAGATGATGCACTCGCTGGCATGGCACACATTCAGGAACCTGCACACACAATACTACTGTAAGCAATACACCAGGACAGGCTGGCTGGCAGGCCTCCATGCCTGCCTGCCTGCCTATATTTCTATCTAACTTCTTAATTGGTGAGTGAGCACAGCTTAATGGCCAACACTTAATCAATCCATCAATCATTGAAGGTATACACCAAGGGCCGCATCACCTCACCAACACTCCGTCCCCTTCATGAGATCAGTTGTTTCACACAATAACTGAACAGAATGATAGGGAGATGCACACAACACTTCACCTTCATCATCAACACCTTCACTAGCACCAATTACCTTCATCACTCCTTCAACTAACTGTGCACACTCCACACCACAACACCAAAACAATGAGTG
>JAXIVD010002556.1:37500-57688 GCA_036785275.1 Cancer borealis
ACACCCCAGAACACCTACTACACTGTCCTCATCACCACTCCCACACCATGGCACTCCTTGGCACCCTACACCACCCCCAGAACACCTCCTACTACACTGTCCTCACCACCACTCCCACACCATGGCACTCCTTGGCACCCTACACACACACACACCTCAGAACACCTCCTACTACACTGTCCTCACCACCACTCCCACACCATGGCACTCCTTGGCACCCTACACACACACACACCTCAGAACACCTCCTACTACACTGTCCTCACCACCACTCCCACACCATGGCACTCCTTGGCACCCTACACACACACACACCCCAGAACACCTCCTACTACACTGTCCTCACCACCACTCCCACACCATGGCACTCCTTGGCACTCTACACACACACACACCTCAGAACACCTCCTACTACACTGTCCTCACCACCACTCCCACACCATGGCACCCTACACACACACACACACACACACACACACACACACACACCCCAGAACACCTCCTAATGCACTGTCCTTACCATCACTCCCACACCATGGCACTCCTTGGCACCCTACACACACACACACACACCCCCCAGAACACCTCCTACTACACTGTCCTCACCACCACTCCCACACCATGGCACTCCTTGGCACTCTACACACACACACACACCCCCCAGAACACCTCCTACTACACTGTCCTCACCACCACTCCCATACCATGGCACTCCTTGGCACCCTACACACACACACACCCCAGAACACCTCCTACTACACTGTCCTCACCACCACTCCCACACCATGGCACTTCTTGGCACCCTACACACACACACACACACACACACACACACACACACACCCCAGAACACCTCCTACTACACTGTCCTCACCACCACTCCCACACCATGGCACTCCTTGGCACCCTACACACACACACACACACACACACACACACACACACACACACACACACCCCAGAACACCTCCTACTACACTGTCCTCACCACCACTCCCACACCATGGCACTCCTTGGCACCCTACACACACACCCCAGAACACCTCCTACTACACTGTCCTCACCACCACTCCCATACCATGGCACTCCTTGGCACCCTACACACACACACACCCCAGAACACCTCCTACTACACTGTCCTCACCACCACTCCCACACCATGGCACTCCTTGGCACCCTACACACACACACACCTCAGAACACCTCCTACTACACTGTCCTCACCACCACTCCCATACCATGGCACTCCTTGGCACCCTACTCCCCCCCCCAGGACACCTCCTACTACACTGTCCTCACCACCACTCCCATACCATGGCACTCCTTGGCACCCTACACCCCCCCCCAGAACACCTCCTACTACACTGTCCTCACCACCACTCCCACACCATGGCACTCCTTGGCACCCTACACACACACACACCCCAGAACACCTCCTACTACACTGTCATCACCACCACTCCCACACCATGGCACTCCTTGGCACCCTACACACACACACACACACCCCAGAACACCTCCTACTACACTGTCATCACCACCACTCCTACACCATGGCACTCCTTGGCACCCTACACACACACCCCAGAACACCTCCTACTACACTGTCCTCACCACCACTCCCATACCATGGCACTCCTTGGCACCCTACACACACACACACCCCAGAACACCTCCTACTACACTGTCATCACCACCACTCCCACACCATGGCACTCCTTGGCACCCTACACACACACACCCCAGAACACCTCCTACTACACTGTCATCACCACCACTCCCACACCATGGCACTCCTTGGCACTCTACACACACACACACACACACACACCCCAGAACACCTCCTACTACACTGTTCTCACCACCACTCCTACACCATGGCACTCCTTGGCACCCTACACACACACACACACACCCCAGAACACCTCCTACTACACTGTTCTCACCACCACTCCTACACCATGGCACTCCTCCACTCCCTGTTGTTTCTCCACCTCTGCAGACCAACAATAACTGACCTCTTAAGTAGCTCTCAGTACCCTGGCCTGACCTTCAAAGTACTCAAACACACCAGGACTTTCATACAGAAAACAGGTTAGTAAATCTTTATAACGTGTTGGTACGATATGGATATAAATATAAAGTGGTACTCAACACATCTGTCAAGGTTTCAGGCGGTGATCACCATTATTTACCTCGCAAAGCATCTTGGAAGTTAGGTTAGGTTAGTTAAGGTTTGATTTGGTTAAGGATGTTTGGCTAGGTTAGGTTAGGTTAGATTATGGTATGGTTATGTTATGATATATTATGTTATGTTATGTTATGGTTAAGTTAGGTTAATGTTAGGTCAGGTTAGGCTAGGTTTGGTTTGGTTAGGTTCGGTTGTATAATTACTTTATATCTAATTCCCAAAAAGTTATGTTAACCTAACCAATGATTTTCTGATGCGCCTTATTTACCAACATAACTCAACCTAACCTAACCTAACTTAACTTAGGTAAAGATTCGTTTCCTTAACCATTCAACATTTGGTTACCTTTATAATGCACTGCAAATTCAACCTCAGAAACTTATTCAGATCACACCAAACAGTTATGCAGCTGAATTACAGAAAAAAAAAATTAATATATATATATATATATATTTTTTTTTAACGTTAGGTTTAGTTAGGTTTCGTTACTTTTAATGATGTTTGGTTGGCTTAGTTTTGGTTAGGCTTATGTTATGTTAATTTAGAAGCCAACAAATTTTTTCTATGACTAAAAGTAGGGTTTAAGTGAGGTGCAGACGCCATTTTTCTTCGTAGCCACACGCCATTCTGGTGATGAAAAAAATTACCGAAAAAAATAGCTTTGTTAGCATAACCTTCCCAGAGCTGCAGTTAAATAAACATAACCAAAATTAACCCAACCTAACCTAACTAAACCTAACCAAGCCTAACTATAAACCTAACGCAACCTAATAAACTTCGTATTTTTATCTGTAATTCATCGGCATAACTGTTTGGTGTGATCTGAACAAGTATCTGAGGTTGTATTTGCAGTGCATTATAAAGGTGAGATATTGAATGGTTAAGGAAACGAATCTTTACCTTAACCTAACCTAGAAAATCAATCAATTTACTACATGAATCACCATAAAAACAAAGAAAATCATTAGTTGGTTGAAGCTGGAAATTTTACGAAGCTGTTATCACTAATCCTAATTTCATTCTTCCTCATCAAACTTTTCATAGAACACAATCATTAGGTCATTAGATTGTTTAACTTAATTAGGTAACACGAACACACACACACACACACATACACACACACACATACACACACACACACACACACACACACACACACACACACACACACACACACACACACTAACTAACTAACTAACTAACTAACTAACAATACAGTTGAATGCACATTTCTTTTGTATAACCTATAAAATCCACCTATAAAATTATGTCAAAGTTAGGTCACAGATTACATCAAAGTTAGGTCACACATTACGTCAAAGTTAGGTCACACATTACGTCAAAGTTAGGTCACACATTGCGTCAAAGTTAGGTCACACATTACGTCAAAGTTAGATCACACATTACGTCAAAGTTAGGTCACACATTACGTCAAAGTTTGGTCACACATTACGTCAAAGTTAGGTCACACATTACGTCAAAGTTAGGTCACACATTACGTCAAAGTTAGGTCACACATTACGTCAAAGTTAGGTCACACATTACGTCAAAGTTAGGTCACAGATAACATAACAATATAACAATATAAGGAAGATACAAAAGATGGTACATTCAACTAATCTGTCTCATTGTTCTTTGTGTGTAATCCAGACAGCTGTATGCCCTTCTAACTCTCAACAAAAACACCAATGCATATACTAAACACACACAAAAAAACAACAATAAGAACCACAGCCACAAGGAAACAATAATATGTAAAGAATAGACATGAATAAACATAAAGAAATTCGACTTAATATAAATAAGAATAATGACATTTATCATATCAACTTACCTTATCTCTTGCCCTTAGCATCCCCAGGTAGATCAATTAACCATCTGAGAGTAGTGTTAGTCAGCCAGGTGAGTTCAATTAATACGTACAGGTGTATGGAGTCACCTTTGTTCAGAATATATACATCAGGATGGCGTCTCTCATACCACACGTATTATTTCCACCTGATTTCCATCTTATTTATACTATTTTACTGGCTTTCGTTAGGTTACAAGTGGGTGAGGGGACACAGGGGTGGCTTGGTGTGGTTATGGTATGTGTGTGTGGTGTGGTGGAAGGTTAAATGGAGTTATTGTGAGTGTGAGTTGGGTGTAAATGGGTGATGTTTTGAGCTCCTTGGTCTTGTTCTGTTCTGTCCTGCGCGTCAGCTGATCACACACACACACACACACACACACTCAAACACACACACACCCGCCAATATTAAACTTATATATTACACATGATTCATGGGATTATTGGGCTGTTAATTCCCCTCATTAGACTCGGTTCATAATAGTCTCACAAACTTTGCTATTATCCTAAGGTGAACGTGTTTAATTTATCGATTTTGGTTTTAAAGTAAATTTTTTAGCTCCTGATCCCTCCATATTTTATCCAAAGATTGTTCAAACTGGAAAACATTATCACAGCTAATTACGTGTTCAGGTAAATCATTCCAGTTGTCAATTAATCACTCTCTTCTTGGTCATCTTAATAACCCGTCTTTGTATTTGTTCCGTGTTCTTGGCGAGTCGTTTCCAGCTGCATCTATCACCTGTCATATTGGTATCCAGGCTCTACTCTCCTATCCACTGCTATGTAATCCTTCCATCTTATCTTATGTCTTCCTCTCCTTCTTCTTCCCTGTAGTACTTCCATATCCAGTGTTCTTTTCTCGCCAGTCGCCACTTTCTCCATCGCTTCTCATGACGTGCCCGTATGGTACCTACCTACCCACTTGTCAACCACTCTAGTGCAAAAAAAGTTCTTCCTCATATATGTCTTGATCTCTTCTTATATATGTCCTTTCTGAGGTCCCTAGTCCGATAATCCTGTTGTATTATAAAGTTCAACACTAACTTCATCATAAACACCTTGAATAATAATAATAAAAGTTCAACATTATCTTCTTCATAAACACCTTGAACAATAATGATAGGATAATAACAGTTCAATACTATAATTTCATCATAAACACCTTGAATAATGTTATAAGCTTCAATCATTTCCCATCTTGCCTTCCTGTAGGCTACACCAACGCTGCAAGTTCACGTACCTTGTTCATCCTGATCTTTGTATGTTAATTGTTTCAGGAATGGAACTAACTTTGTAGATGTTTGCACCTTTTTCATGGTAGTGATGTCTTTAATTTTCATGTTATAGTGTGATCACTGCGCACACTGGACTTGCATACTCAAGTAGTGGTCTAGTGGTCTTACCAAGGCTACAAACAGTAACTTGAAGGTAGCACTTCTCAGGGTGAAACTTAAGCACCCATTTGTCAGACCAGTTCATCAAATCATTAATATACTCTTGCAGCTTAATTAATTACATGTGATAACACTCACAATCATTCCTTATCAACCTCATTCACTATCATTACTTCCCTCCCAAACAACATAACAGATGATTAAGGTATCATTAAAGAATCCCTCCCACTTAGGTAATGAATTACATACATTACAAGAGCACGCAAGTGTGTGTGTGTGTGTGTGTGTGTGTGTGTGTGTGTGTGTGTGTGTGTGTGTGTCAAGTTGTAATATTATTATCAACAATGTTCATAAAATAACATATGTTTGCCTGATTGTGTTGCGTCCAATGTATAGGTGGAGGTGTACGGCAGGAATGGTGTCAATGACCTTGAACTGTTCAACTGCCTCGCCACACACTGTAGGGCCGTGAGCCGTGGTGTTCCTTCCTGCCAATTCATTATGAACACTTCTTAGTATTTGTACCTAGCTTACAGTATGTAAGGTGCCTTTCTAAGCCTGTACATCCAGTTCTGAACTATCGGCGGTGGCGACGGTGGTGTGGGCAGTCGAAAATATTCTATTATACTGAATATTGGCTTTATATTAAAAATATATCTATTTTATCTACTTCATACTCTGTCTGAAAAAAAAGAAGTCCACCATTAGAGCAGTGTTTGATTGTATTACATATTGGTGTGATGCATTGCAGCTGTTCATCACTGTTGCATCACGAGGTGTTCATCTTTTGTAGCCTGACTCTTTCCTTGAATAACTTGGTGGCATGCCGCCCCTCCCCCCCCCCCCCCCCCTTGTCCTGGTGTGTTCACGTAGCACTAATACATCGTGGCACACGTCTTCATCATACACTGGTGTTACTATGTTATACATTTATATCATGTGACCCTCACACTCCTCTACACAAGCGTGGGGACTCCCACCTTCCTCAATCTGTGTTCATAATTCAGGTTATTCATGTTGGTAATAACTTGGATGCACTCTTGCTGCTTTATTCACTTGATGCCCAACGCAGGACAGGTTTGTGAAAGGAACAAGTGAATAAGGAGACAGATTTATTGGAAAACTAATTTCTCTCTCTCGCTCTCTCTCTAATGGTGTAGTACGTGTCTGGCCTCCTTGGTGAAGAGACACATGCCTCTGAGCTCCTCCTCCAGCGTGAAGTAGTGATCCTTGAGACACACACCGTGGAGGGGGAGGTGGTGTGCCAGGTCCTCCCGTGCTGCTGCTGGGGTGAGGGGGTACTGAAGGGCCTCCCGAAGGTGCAGGAGGGGCGGAGCGAGGCTGTCACCTCCCTTAACACGACCTATTAGGTACATGTTGCCCTCCAGGTTACTAAGGAGCAGTCGGGGGAATGCCTCTCTCTTACCTTCTTCTTCCTTACCTCCTCCTTTCCTCGGGTCTCCTCCTCCTCCTCTTCCTCCTCTTCCTTGTCCTTCCACTATTGAGATCACTTCTTGAGGTGGTTCCTGTGTACAGTGGAAGGAAAGAACGTTTGAGGTTTTGTGTTTGACTGCTGTTGAATTGTTTTATTGATTCCCTGTGTTTTTTTCCTTCTACCTTTTATGAATTGGTATTTGTATTACACATGAATTTCCATTATATGCATTTTCTGGACATGGTTGTGAGTGTTGAGTCGTGCCATGAGGTTAAGTTAAGTTAAGTTAGTTAGTTAGTTAATTAGTTAGTTAGTTAGTTAGTTAGTTAGTTAGTTAGTTAGTTAGTTAGTTAGTTAGTTAGTCAGTCAGTCAGTCAGTCAGTCTGTACCCCATGTTAGGCAGGTAGTATTACTTATATTTTTATTCCTATATATCTCATGTATTATGCAATTAATGTTATTATAATTGTTGAGGTATATATGTAGTAGGTTCTCGAATGTCATGTGTCGTGAGGAGGCCGAACGTTCGGGAAGCAGTCTCGTGGTGTCTGGCCGCCATCCGGTCAGAGAGATGCTGCAGACTCAGCAAGAAAGGAGGCTGATGTTAGCATTTGACAGGCGTCGCTGCTGGCTGCTTGCACTGCACCCAGCTTGCCCGGCTCGCAGACCTACCCGCGCAGCTACACCTACAAGTCACGGACCTCGGAGTGCTCTACTCTCACCGTACATCCGAGGTCCGGACTTGAACGTTATTACTGACATTTCTGTGTTATTAAGAGTGCCCTACAAACTGTCGCTGAAGTTATATATATTGCACAAATCTCACTTTATACCCAAGTGTGGAGATATAGTGCCACAGTGACTCTTGTGATATACTTTAATATATGTGCATAACCCTGCTTGAGTAGAATACAAATACAAGCAGTGAGATTTATTCAATGTACCAGTGTACTGATCATCTTATACTGTAAATAAAACTGTATAAAGTACATGTATTTGGCTAAACCGCTCGGGCCACACTATCTCACATAACACTCGTTACCACACCGGGTAACATTATGGTGAACAGCGTTTGAGATACGAAATACCAGTTGCACTCATAACACGAACATTTTTGGGAAACGGATTGAACGATCTCTACAGAGAAACGAAGGAGTGAGATGGTAGTGGAAAGAAGCGTCGACGAGATGTTTATGACCAGGTCAGCGCTTCGTCAGACATCCCGCTGAACTTTGACACCGCTCGCCACTACCCTCAAGTATTCTCACACCTACTAGCACCTCATAACTCTCTGTGAGGAAGCTAGCGTTTCCCCCATGTCAAGACAACGGTGAATCTGTTGGTGGCTGAAGAAGAGGACGAGGAAAATTTCTACTGGGTGACAACAACAGACTCACCCCCACTTCCCCGCTTTACTTCCCGCGGGACACAAGAAGAAGAAGAAGACGAGGTAACCTTTCACCCCGGCTAACTCAACGAAGGGTGTGGCCTTACCCCCACCCAACTACAACAGCTGACCAACCGAGGGACACGAGAGGGCGAGGAAGACAAGTTTCCTGGCCTGAAAGGACGCGGCGACTTCAATCAATTTACCGTCGCATATTAATTATTTAGGTGAGATACACATGCATTTAGCTAAAATACTACCATTACACATTATTAAAACAATAACACTTGCATACACTTAAGTGGTTAAAGCAGTGATTTATTATTATTGTTGCTCATATATATTTTGCTGGAAAAAAAAAAAAAAGCAGTATATTGAGTCTAGTGGATTATTTGGTGTATATTTATATGTGTATACTTTTCACCATCCTCTCATTTCTTCTTGATTAATTAACGGTCTCATTTTATTACTAATAATCAAATTTAAGTGTTGTTCATTCTCTTATTATTATTATTATTATTATAAATAAAGCAACGTGAAGCATCGTGAACTCTGAGAAATTATTTAAACAACGTTACACTACCGTTACTATATCGCTTCTAATTAAGTAAGTAGTGAATTTAATTTTTTTTAATCACTTTTAATTAATTACTTATTAGTAAATCGATGTCGAAAGACAATTTAACGAAGTTAGTGAAAGAATTTGATCATATTTGCACTGCTGAAGGTGATAGTTTTGAGGAAGCAGGTGCGTCTGCTGGGACTGAATTTAGTGATAATATACACACGCTTAGAAGTGGAACACCATATCCACGCCTTCCCGCAGATACTAATTTATTTGCCTGTACTAACCCAACACCCACCAGCATGACAACTAACCCTAATATTGGTACTGGAGGTAACAAAACCCCTCGCACTCCCTCACCACCGCCTGTTGCCGGTCCGTCGTCTGCGACGGGGGAAGCTCAGCGAGCCTCCGCAAGGCATCCGGGTTAGAAGTAACGAGAAATCGTGGACAGAAAGGAACCGACGACGGGGTTGATATTAATGCTCTTCGCTCATCAATAATAGCGGCTTGCACCTCGCTGATGCTATGGTTCTTCCTGTCAAAATAGGTTCTGTAAGGGCATCTTTGCTGTCGACACCGGCGTTTCAGTTAATGTGCTCTCCGCTGCATCATACTCGGAGTTAAAACGCGCGTAGCGTGGTAGCCGATGGCCCCTCAGACCACCGATTACCAATTACAGCCTGATCTTAATTGTGTAAAGTTTTGGGGTAAAACCTTGAAGGCGATGGAGATACCCAGACGTTTAATTTCTTCAAACCATACGGACTCGAAAAAGTTTTACCGACACACAGGAAATCAGTGTGATTCATAACGCCCAGAAAAAGGGGATATAATCTGGATCGTACCAGGCTACTTCAACTTGCAATGACAACCATCAAATGAATTGTTTTGAGGAGTGGAAGGAAATTAATGCCACTGTAGTAGGGACTCATAAAATACCTAGTCGTGCGGCAGCCCACATACCAGTATCGGTTCTTAATGCCAAGGTTGGAAATTATATATGCCTCGAAGGCCCCAGCTTAGTAAACAAACTAGCTGTGGAACCAACTTTAAATACAGTAAGAGAGGGAAGCACCACCTCTGCTTTTGTGGTTAATTCTACTGATGGTCCTATAACTTTAAAACAAGGAGTACTCTTAACCAAAGCGTTAGTTTATGACAGACAGGTGGATCCAAATCCACTTGATTTAAGTCTACGTAGTAGTGTTGCCTCAGTTAACTCGTGTCAAACTGAGGAGACAAAACATTCAACAACGTTTCATTAATTGGTAAGGGTTAATGATTATCCGGAGTTAGGGAGTTCATTGATAGATTTATTACAACGCTATCGTGACGTCATTGCATTACCCGGTGAACCTCTAGGGTCAACCGATAGGGCGAAACACATTATTAAATTAAAACCCCATATAATATATAGGCCTACCTTGATGACATTATTGTCTTCAGTAGAGATGCTAAATCTCATTTTGTTAACTTAGAGTCAGTATTATTAAAATTTCGTGAAGCTGGTCTCAAAGCGAAATTATCCAAGTGTGAGTTTTTACAAAAGTCCATCACCTTTCTTGGCCATTTAGTTAATGAAGATGGAATACACACTATGGATGACAAGGTAAAGGCCATAAAAAACTTTCCTCTACCGCGACAATGTAAGATCCTTCTTAGGATTATGCAGATATTATAGGTCATTCGTCAAAGGTTTTTCCAGTATAGCATCGCCCTTAAATAAACTTTTGAAAAAGGACGTGCCGTTTCATTGGGGTGCTGGTCAAGAAGAAAGTTTCTGTAACCTTAAGTTTGCTCTGACCCACGCACCTATTCTCGCGTTCCCTGACTACGCTAAACCGTTTATATTATTCACGGATGCAAGTGCGTTAGGTCTTGGTGCTGTTTTAATGCAAACCGACGAACGAGGGAAGAATAGTGCTATTGCTTACGCGAGCAGAACCCTGAATTCTGCGGAGTCTAACTACTCCGTGACTCACCAAGAGACACTCGCGGTAGTATGGGCACTCAAAACATTCCGTGATATAATCCTAGGTTACCATATCACGTGTTATACTGATCACGCGGCGGTCACCGAGCTTTTCAAGGGTCGCAACCTTACCGGTAGACTCGCGCGATGGTACTTAACAATACAGGAATTCCATCCTGAATTAAAATACTTGCCAGGTCGAGCCAATAAAGTGGCTGATGCGTTGTCAAGAAATATACCTATTGGTGCTGTCGATCAAGCCACTAAACCGCTTGATAATTTTACTATGCAGGCTCTCGCTGAAGCTCAACGTCAACATAATGTATGGAGCAAGGTTGTGTATCATCTTGAATCCGGTGATGATGTTAAATTGCCTGAGCTACATATACCTCTTTCTCAGTTTTTACTCAATACGGATGGTGTTCTTTGCCGTCATTGGCCGAACAAGAAAAAACCGGTAACACAGTTAGTAATACCCGAGGTGTATGTACCGACAGTACTATATCAACTTTATAACACAGCAGTTGCTGGACATAAGGGGAAAGATCGTACCTTACGCGCTGCACGCTATCAATACTACTGGCCAACCATGAAAATGGATGTGGACGCACATGTGGATCAGTGTATTGAGTGTGCACGAAATAAGGGAACGGTGCCTAAACAAGCACCGATTTTTCAATATCCGCCACCCAATCAACCTTGGGATGTCGTTGGCATAGATTTACTGCAACTTCCATTTAGTCGTCAAGGGTCCAAGTATCTTCTCGTATGTGTCGACCATTTCTCACGATACATCGTTTTGGCTCCCTTGAAGGACAAAACAGCTGGCGCTGTTGCTCATGCACTCATTAGTAAAGTGTTTCTTGTTCATTCTACTCCAAGGACTATTCTTTCTGACAATGGTAAGGAGTTTAGAAATGCATTGCTGAGCGAAATATGTAGTCAATATACCATAAAACAAACTTTCATTACAGCCTATCATCCAGCCAGCAATGGTCTTGTAGAGCGCTCTAACAAGAAAATTTTAGAAGTATTGCGGCCAGTGGTGGGTGGTTTGTTAGAAACTTGGGAAGATTGGCTTTCACATGTAGCAGCCAGTATAAATTCAAGTAACTGTGAGTCAACGGGTCACTCGCCTCACTATATACTCTACGGAGTAGAAATGAGACTCCTGACTGATCTCATAAGTTCGCCTCAGCCTCCTGTTTATAATGTGGATGATTATGGAAAATGTCAGCTTAAAGTTTTCTCAGATATTCACCAGGAAGTACAGAGGAATTTAAAAGAATCAAAAACAGCCATGGCAGAGAAGCAACATAAAAGAGCTTCTCCTGTTGAATTGCAAGCAGGCGATACAGTAATGGTTCAAGTACCTGAAAGGTCTTCTAAACTTTCACCTAAATTTGTCGGACCGCGCCTGATTACTAAGCATATTAGTGGAAATAAGTTTGAGGTGTTAGATCCGTGGCTGCAAACGCTGGAAATTATACATAGCGATCGTCTAAAACGGACGAAGGCCAAAACTAACACAAGCATGGTAGAAACAGCTAATCTTACTAATGCTGTGTATCTTAATACTAATACCACATCTCAACCCACTAAATCTCATGGTTACAATCTACGTTCTCGCAAATAATTTCTTGCTGAATGCTATATAATGAAAGTAGTTTATTTCCATACTTTCTTTTGTTCCCTTTCATTCAAAGGTTGTTTATGATATTCACCGAATAGAGTCATTCCCATTTCAAGTCAACACCTCTTTTCCTCGCCGTTGATTTACCTGATTCTATTGTGCTGGTCAACGAGGGGCACACTCTCTACAGTACCGGTGAATACCAAATACTTCACCAGTGTAAATCTGAGCATATAGGATTTTATTTTTGCCCTGCGTCTCTCTTTGCTTTCTTACCTGTTAAAGAAGAAGGTGCGTGTGAAGTTGCTTTGATTCAACACGATGCTTCACAGAGCTTAAACCTATGCCCTTACACTCAAATGCTGCCAGAACCTTTTTCGTCATGAAAGTTTCATGGGCCATCATTACTTTTTCTTCATCAGTCTCACGATGGTGACAGTGATTTGCCCTTCAGGAAGGCTATATGGTCGACAGACTGGTCACTTTGCTATTCTTAATTTATATACCTTGAATTCAGCAATAGTGTCGACTCATCCTGAGACACTTCATGAAGGTTTTTGTTTCTAAATTTTTATGCATATTTACACCTTAGATTTTGCTCAAAGTGTAAATATTTCTTCTATTAAGTATGTGGCTAATACCATTTCTGAGTTTAAATTAAATAACATCTCAGATTTTGAATCGGCAGTCCATGCTTCCCTACCAACCTACATGAGTCCCTACGGTCATCATACCGATAGTGTTGGTGATTATTATAATGATTCCTCTATGTTGTCTAGTGAAACATGCTTTAACACTCTATTATATGTTACAAAGTAGAGTTTCAAATAAAGCTGCTAGCGACCACGAATTGACACCTCCACAAGGTTAGGTACATGACTCTAGATATATAGGAACGTCGCGAGGTCGCGTCGAGTAAGTGACCGAGCAATGTACCCCATGTTAGGCAGGTAGTATTACTTATATTTTTATTCCTATATATCTCATGTATTATGCAATTAATGTTATTATAATTGTTGAGGTATATATGTAGTAGGTTCTCGAATGTCATGTGTCGTGAGGAGGCCGAACGTTCGGGAAGCAGTCTCGTGGTGTCTGGCCGCCATCCGGTCAGAGAGATGCTGCAGACTCAGCAAGAAAGGAGGCCGATGTTAGCATTTGACAGGCGTCGCTGCTGGCTGCTTGCACTGCACCCAGCTTGCCCAGCTCGCAGACCTACCCGCGCAGCTACATCTACAAGTCACGGACCTCGGAGTGCTCTACTCTCACCGTACATCCGAGGTCCGGACTTGAACGTTATTACTGACATTTCTGTGTTATTAAGAGTGCCCTACAAACTGTCGCTGAAGTTATATATATTGCACAAATCTCACTTTATACCCAAGTGTGGAGATATAGTGCCACAGTGACTCTTGTGATATACTTTAATATATGTGCATAACCCTGCTTGAGTAGAATACAAATACAAGCAGTGAGATTTATTCAATGTACCAGTGTACTGATCATCTTATACTGTAAATAAAACTGTATAAAGTACACGTATTTGGCTAAACCGCTCGGGCCACACTATCTCACATAACACTCGTTACCACACCGGGTAACAAGTCAGTCAGTCAGTCAGTCAGTCAGTCAGTCAGTCAGTCAGCCAGGTCAGGTCAGGTCAGGTTAGTTAGTTAGTTAGTTAGTTAGTTAGTTAGTTAGTTAGTTAGTTAGTTAGTTAGTTAGCTAGTTAGTTAATTAATTAGTTAGTTAGTTAGTTAGTCAGTCAGTCAGTCAGTCAGTCAGTCAGGTTAGTTAGTTAGTTAGTTAGTTAGTTAGTTAGTTAGTCAGTCAGTCAGTCAGTCAGTTAGGTCAGGTCAGGTCAGGTCAGGTTAGTTAGTTAGTTAATTAGTTAGTTAGTAGGTTAGTGAGTACGTTAGCCTGTAGTGCTAGCCATAGACTGACCTGCGTGAAGGCGTTAGCAGCAAGACACACATACTTGAGTGGGGAGGTGAGGGTGAGTGCCGCTACCAAGGGCTGCCAACACTCATCCCCCAGACCACACCCTGCCATGGACAACACACGCACACCTCTCCTCCTCACTCCTCCTCCCGCCACCTCCTCCTCCTCCCTTCCCTCATTTGACATGGTGGTGGTGGTGGTGGTGGTGTTGGCTCCTGCAGCACCCATAAGTAAGGCAGCCCCGCCCTTGCCTCCCAGGGGATTCAGGTCTATCATAAGGACTTCTAAGGACACGGGCGGCCTCCTAGCAAGGGCTTCTCCCAGGATGGAGGCGCCACCACTACCTGAACGGGTGAAGGAAGGCTAATGATGATCAATTAATATTATTACCTTGTTGTGTATGTCATATTGGAAGTGCACTATACATACATACATACATACATACTTACATAGATGTGTACGTATAAGTTTTGATAGATAAGGTGTTAAGAAAGGTTATGTGTCTATGTACACACACACACATACACACACACACACACACACACACACACACACCTATATTGTTGTGGTGTAAGTTAAGGCTCCGTAGGGCAGGGCATGAGGTCAGGAGGTCAACAAGGTGAGGCACTGAGGCACAGGTCATCAGGTTGTGGCGCAGGTCAAGGCAGGTCAAGCTGGGATGACCTCTGAGACCTGTTAGGAGACGCTCAGCCCTTGTATCATCTATACAACTCTCGTAGATCCTATGGGAAACACAATTCATTTACATTCTCTCTCTCTCTCTCTCTCTCTCTCTCTCTCTCTCTCTCTCTCTCTCTCTCTCTCTCTCTCTCTCTCTCTCTCTCTCTCTCTCTCTCTCTCTCTCTCTTCTTTTTATCTTGTGCCTAAAAAACAACTTGCTTTCCTCCTCCTCCTTCAGTCCTTCTTCTTCTCCTATTCTTCCTCCTCCTCCTTCAGTAAGTCGTCAAGTAATCTCTCTCTCTCTCTCTCTCTCTCTCTCTCTCTCTCTCTCTCTCTCTCTCTCTCTCTCTCTCCTTACCTGAGACGGGTGAGGGTAGGGGTGAGGGCTGGGGTGAGGGCTGCCAGGTCCTGTACAGATGCCCCCACGGCCCCCCACACCAACTCCGTCCCTTCCTCAGTGTGTTGGTACCGTACACTCAAATCCTGAAGGCGAGGCAGAGAGAGAGATAGAGAGAGAGAGAGAGATGTGCTGTGTAAAATGCAAGGAGAGGAGAGAAAAAAAAGAGGATATATTGATGTGTTTGTGGAGGAAGAGGTGTAAATAAGGAAGGAAGGATGTGTTTTTGTTATGTTAAGTGAGAGAAGGGATGTGTATGTGTGAGTGTGTGTGTATAAATATAAGTACAGACAGGTGTGTGTGTGTGTGTGTGTGTGTGTGTGTGAAATAATGTGTGTGTATATAGGTGTGTAATTATAAGTACAGACAGGTGTATGTGTATACGTCTGTGGTGTGTGTGTGTGTGTGTGTGTGTGTGTACAGGTATGTAAATATAAGTACAGACAGGTGAGGTGAGGTGTGTGTGTGTGTGTGTACTGGATGGTGTGTGTGTGTTTTTGTGTGTACTAGATGGTGTGTGTGTGTTTGTGTTTACTGGATGGTGTGTGTGTGTGTGTGTGTGTGTGTGTGTTAGCTTCGTCTCACCTGCAGGTTCGGTAAGGCTGAGATCACCTCTGACAAGTCCAGGTGACTGATGCTGCCCGGCTCCTCCTCCCTCACCTCATCACTCACTCTGTTCAACACCCAAACCAACACAACTTGTACAGTGTGTGTTCAGATCGGTTACCTTCCAAACGCACTACACTACACTCATGTTTATATATTCAGTTGTTGTTATCATTATTATTATCATTATTATTATTATTATTATTATTATTATTATTATTGTTGTTATTATTATTATTTATATTATTATTACAGTAGTAGTAGTAGTATAACTATAATTATCTATTATTAACACTACTATTGCTATTAACTTTCAATCACACTATAGTCAAGTTACTATCTTCAGTTATTATTATTATTATTATTATTATTTAATTATCTATTATTAACACTACTATTGCTATTAACTTTCAATCACACTATAGTCAAGTTACTATTTTCAGTTATTATTATTATATAATAATCTATTATCAACACTATTATTGCTATTATCATTAGTTCATTATTAGTTTTTAGAGGTAATTTTGGCAGTACAGTAATTTAACATTGATAACAAAGTGATTTATAGCCATCAAGGAATTATTACCAGTACCACACATTAAGGAATAATTAATAATAGTAATGCAGGGAAAAATTATCATTACCACCCACACATTAATTAATAAGTAATTAAGACAATGCAAGAACAGGGTTTGGCGACAGGCGAGATTTTTTTTAACATTTTTGTTGTCCCTTAAACAGTATCCATTTAATGTAAAATAATAAATATATATATACTAATCATGATTATAGTAACACCCATTAATGAATACTTAATGATGTTAATGAGAGAATGAATACCTGGGTGTAGGCGGGGGTGTGAGGGAGGGCAGGTGTAGGGTGCACACATCCCTCCCACACACCTGCAGGAGGGGTGCCAGGTGCCTCCATCCTGCCCTCGTCTCCTGGGTGCCACAGATCACACGGGACAAGTGGCACTGTACGTACACCTGTCTCCACCTCCTACAGCCTGTGTGTGCACCTCCCACCACCTGCCAGGGACACTCAATTAGGGACAGGTGACACTGTACACACACCTCCCACCACCTGCCAGGGACACTTAATTAGGGACAGGTGACACTGTACACACACCTCCCACCACCTGCCAGGGATACTTCATTAGGGACAGGTGACACTGTACACACACCTGCCTCCACCTCCCACCACCTGCCGGGGACACTCAATTAGGGACAGGTGACACTGTACACACACCTCCCACCACCTGCCAGGGACACTCAATTAGGGACAGGTGTAACACTATACTATGTTCACACAAACCTACAATACTTTCTTCCCTTCACCGCCTCAAAACATTACTTTATCAACGACAAATAATGTTCGTTCAATGTCACTCTTCACAAACACATTTAATATTTCAGCGACGTGAATGAGTTTCATTTAGTACAAGTGACTTCAACACTAAACACATCTCAACCTAACGACAAACTACTTCAAAATGTTTTATGTCTTCCTGCATCAAAGCCAGAACTAAAGTGACACCAAACACACCTTCAACTCCTTCCTCTCCCTTTCATCTGGTCTTGAAAATATTTGTGTTCAGTTAAAAGTACAACGTATCAGTGTTCTTGCAGCACTTAGGTAGAGGCCACAGCCAGAGTACTGAGCCTGGCTAACAGAACATCAATACAGAGGAACAGAGTGGATGTTAAGTGTCGGAATGCTGCACTAAGGTTAGGTTTGGTTAAGTTAAGTTAGGTTAGGTTAGGCTAAGTTTGGTTTGGTTTGGTTTGGTTTGATTTGGTTTGGTTAGGTTAGGTTAGGTTAGGTTTGATTTGGTTTGGTTTGGTTTGGTTTGGTTTGGTTTGGTTTGATTTGGTTTGGTTTGGTTTGGTTTGGTTTGGTTTGGTTTGATTTGGTTTGGTTTGGTTTGGTTTGATTTGATTTGGTATGGTTAGGTTAGGTTTGGTTAGGCTTGGTTTGGTTTGGTTTGGTTTGATTTGGTTAGGTTAGGTTAGGTTTGGTTTGGTTTGGTTTGGTTTGGTTTGGTTTGATTTGGTTTGGTTTGGTTTGGTTTGGTTTGGTTTGGTTTGATTTGATTTGGTTTGGTTTGGTTTGGTTTGGTTTGGTTTGGTTTGGTTTGGTTTGGTTTGGTTTGATTTGGTTTGGTTTGGTTAGGCTTGGTTTGGTTTGGTTTGGTTTGGCTAGATTTGGTTAGGTTAGGTTAAGCTAAGTTTGGTTTGGTTAGGTTAGGTTAGGTTATATTAAGTTATCTGGGCTGTGAGTATGTAATGCCACTGCCCATCGCACACTGCCCCACACAAATGCTGTTACTTACTACCTCATGTTGATGTAATTAAACTCTTTCAGATAATTTGTTTTCTTAATATTCATTAGTATATATGAATAGAATAATGCATCTGAAAACAGTAGAAAGGCAATAATGACTCCCTGAACCCTATAATTGACTTGTCTTGGCTGGCTACCCTGTTTTAAAAGGTACACAACTTATAAGCCAGTATAGAGAATAAGAACACAAGAAAATAAGAACATAAGGAGGCTGCAAAAGGCCAGTTGACTTACACAAGGCAGCTCCTGTGCATCTAACACTTACTTACTTACTTAGAATAGAAACTTTGGATAATATGGAGATAACATTAGCGTCTTCTCCCGAAGTTAATACTTACATGTCAGATAGAATAAAAGTTGCAGAATATCATGCAATATATATCAACTTTCGGAAACTTATTAAAGCAGAAAAAAAAGGTAAAAGGTCAATAGGCTAACCTTATCTCCATATCATAAGAAAATTTCATGATCATTATTATTATTGTCATCATTATTACTATTATTACCCACTGTGGTTGAGGGCAGGAGGCGAGAGTGAGTGTGTGTGGCGGTAGAAGGAGGAACAGACACAGAGCTGCCTATTTTGATGCCTACATCTCCTCCTTTTCCTGATGGTGTGTGTGTCCTATCACCTCCACCTCTTCCTCCCTTCCTGGGGTGGAGTCTGCCTGTAACACAATACAAGTAACTATAACTAGGTTAGGTCAGAATTGATTAGGTTAGGTAAGATAAGGTAAGGTAAGAAACACCATTATTAGGTTAGATTAGATTATATTAGGTTAGTTGGACTAGATTAGGTTAGTTAGATTAGATTAGATTAGATTAGATTAGGTTAGGTTAGTTAGATTAGATTAGATTATGTTATATTAGGTTAGGTTAGGCTAGGTAAGAAACACTTCTTTTAAGAAACACACACACCATTATTAGGTTAGGTTAGATTAGATTAGATTAGGTTAGGTTAAGTTAGATTATATTAGGTTAGGTTGGGCTAAGTAAGAAATATTAGGTACACACACCCTTACCTCTCCCCCCTTCCCTCCCCTTGACTTACTCTGCAGGGAAACATGGGGTGGAGGGAAGTGTGCCTGGGTCCTCCTCCTCCAGTACAGGTCATCCAGGGGCAGGGTGAGGGCAGTGGCAAGGGGAAGGTCAACACTCAGCCCTGCACACACCTCTTGCAGGTCACGACGGGTCAAACAGTGCAGCTGGGTGTGCTCTGGGTCAAGGTACAAAAAAGATATATTTACTTTGGATAGATGATAGATAGATACAAAGATAGATAGATAGGAAGAAAATAATCTGTGTCAAGGTACATAGAAAGTATCATTATTTAATCTGGATGAAAAAATAGATAGATAGATGGATATTTACTTACTTACCTAACCTAACTTAATCAAAATTTCATATATAGATAGAGATAGAAAGATAGAAAGAATGACAGATAAAATGTAAATATAAAGAAAGAATGAAAGAAAGATGAATAAATATGTATACTAAACATGAATAGAAAGAAAGAAAAAAATCAAAATTAGATGTATAGATAAATAGAAATAAAGAAAGACATAAATAAATATAAAGAATGACAGATAAAATAGAAAAAAATGAAAATAAAAAGAAAGAATGAAAGTACGATATATAGATAAATAAACACATTAACTGAGTGATTGATAGTAAGATAAGTATATAAGTAAACATAATAACTAAATAAATCGACATATAATATGCTATACCATATATAGATTAATAAATAGATAAATAAATACACATACAACTCAACTAACACAT
>JAXIVD010002557.1:0-5000 GCA_036785275.1 Cancer borealis
TCTCTTTCTCTCCCTCCTCCTCCCTCCCTCCCTCTCTCTCTTCTCTCACTTCCTCTTTCCTTGACTCCCTCCCTCCCTCCCTTCGTTCACACACCTTTGTTTAAAACTATTATAACCTTGATGCTTGTCTATTATTATTGTTATTATTATTATTATCATTATTATTATTATTATTATTATTATTATTATTATTATTATTGTTATTATTATTATTATTATTATTATTATTATTATTATTATTATTATTATTATTTTCTTTACAGGACAAAAGGACAGGAAGTTGATGCTTATGAAGAATTGTCTCTGACGTATGTAAGTACAGTATATATAATTTTCTTTGTGTGTGTGTGTGTGTGTGTGTGTGTGTGTGTGTGTGTGTGTGTGTGTGTGTGTGTGTGTGTGTGTGTGTGTGTGTGTGTGTGTGTGTATTTTAATATTCGCATCGATGAGCGGTGAGTATCGTGTTTTATTAATCTATTTGACATGACGTGTGTCGTAATGTAATGTTATTTAATAGGTCACCAGGTGTTGCTAATGAGCCTCAGGTGTTAAGGCATACAGGGAAAACAGGGACAGCTACAACGTTATATTTCTAACTACTAATAATAATACTGCTTTTTATACTATCACTACTACTACTAATGTTATTTCTACTACAACTACTATTACTGACAATAAGAATAATAGTATTGTTAATGGTGCATCTTCGTCAGCATAACAGAGTAATTTATTTTCATTGAGAATTATTGGCTCGTGATAACAAACAAGGGAAATTAACTCGTGATGTCGATCCACTGACAAGCTGATTTATGGAGTTCGTTTGGCTTTAGGGTGTAATCAGGTTAGTGCCGCCGAAGACGTGTGCAGGAGAGGCTGAATAAATGTAAGGGAGAGGCGTTAGGGGAAGAAATAGAAGGTTATAGGAATAAAGCGGAGAGACAGTGTGAATGTTGGCGGCGGTGTTATGCTGACGTAAAGGTTGTCTGGCCTGGATCATTGCAGGGGAGCGGTGTGTTTAGTGGACTGTGTACGTGTGTGTGTGTGTGTGTGTGTGTGTGTGTGTGTGTGTGTGTGTGTGTGTGTGTGTGTGTGTGTGTGTGTGTGTGTTGTGGGAGGAGGGGTAGAGGGAGGTTTATCTGCTGTCCTCTTTAACTCCCTGATGCCATGCCGTGGGTGTATGGGGTTGTGGGTGGGGGTTTTGGGGTTGTAGGGAGGTGGTGGGTACTCACGGGTTAGCTGTTGAGGCCGGAGTTGTTGCGGGGGAGGTTGAGGGCGCGTTCCAACAGGCGAGTCTCCTCTGTGGGTGTGTGGTCGGCGAAGAGGAAGTCGTCCATGTCCCCGAGGGTGTTTGGCCCGTTGTCGAGGTCGTCGGTGAGGAGGCAGTTCTCGTTGATGGGTCGGGCGGGGGTGGTAGAGGTGGGTGTGATGATGGCAGGGGTGGCCGGCACGCGGGTCATGGGCGCGCCGCACAGGCAGAGCAGAGACACGCCCTCCCCGCCAGGTGATAGGGCCATGGGCGAGGTGGAGGCAGGCTGGTTGTACAAGCATGGCGCCTTGGAGCAGCGCAGCACCGTGTTAGCGTTACGCTGGTCAAGGCTCTCCGCTAGCGAGAACAAATTAGTCTCGAATGAGTCTTTTAAGATATTTTCCGGCGTGGCCTCGTCGCGCGCCGCTTTCTCCTGCCCCGCGAAGTCCGCGAGTAGGTCCGCAAGCGGCGCCCGCTGCGGGTGTCTCCGTGGCATGGGCGAGCGGGGCAGGATGCGTCGCGGCCGGTTGCTGTCCTCCTCCTCGTCCATGCCCACGAACTTGACGGGGAGGGCGTGCGGCTTCCCTCCTGCGCGGGGCCCAATCCCCTTGAGCGTAGGCCGTCCATGCTTGTCCTGGTCGTGGCTGGGCGGCTCGTAGGTGAGGTCCGGCAGCAGCTGTTCCGTCTCGGGGTCGCGGTGCTTCAGGATGGACTTGCGCCGCTCTGGTGACCCCTGGGACCGTCTCGAGTCCAGCGAGTCTCCGCCTAGCGATGATTTGCTACCGCTGCGACCTGCAACACACCACCCGCTCACGCCCGCGCCGCCATCACCACACAGTAGACCCTCACTATACGCCAGCACCCTCACGCGGGGCTCGAATGTGCACCCGGGAACTCGATCGTGTTGAACGTAAATCTTTTCTGTTAGACTTTGAACACCACTCCGTTTCGATGTACGCGGAGTATTTCCCGGAACGCATTCCCTCTCCGCGTATATCGAGGGCTGGGTGACAACTGGGCAACCCACTGCAAGGGATGTTGAGCGAGAGGAACCGCGTATAACGAGGGTCTAGTGTGCCGACACAGTATAGCTGATATGAAACAGTTTTGTGAATTTCTCTTTAGCAGCAGACTAACTAAAAATAGATATTATGATGAAACAGACCACAGAAACAGTGTAATATAAAGAAACAAAATCATGCATGAGAACCGTAGGTGTGAAGGCTCTAAATGGTGCGTGCGACCGCCCCGCCCCGCCCTGCCCCGCCCGCCCCTACCTTTGCCCCTAGCCCGCCCCGTCACACTACTCTCATGCTGGCTCCCGCACCCGCCCCGCCTTCCCCTCAAGCACCTGCTGTGTGGGCGTGTGGGCGTGGTTGTGTATGGGCGTACCTCTGCTGTTGATCTTGGTGCACTTGTCTCCGGCCGAGCTATCCCGCGCAGCCCGAGCTCTCTCCACCGACTCCAGAAGGCGGCTGAACGGTCTCGGCTTCTCCTGCAACCCACGCCCGGCAACCGTCACTTCTACCACTCACCACGCACACGCCGGGGACCACCTCACGCCCCCGGACACATGCACACTCAATCCCACGTCCTCTGTCACACTCTGTCACACTCTATCACAACTTGGGTCCCTGTCCGTACCTGTCATACTCTGAAGTTCTGATGTCACTCCATGCCACAACTTAAGTGTATCATGTCGCCCTTGTCATGCTAAAGGCTCCTACCCTCAACATTCCTCCCTTAGGTCACTTGCCAGGTTGTCTCGGAACTGTCATATCTGTCAGTGTCACAACGTCGCTTACTCACGTCCTTCAAAGTCCAGTTACTCATGCTATTTTCTGTCGTTAGTCATGTAATTGTTCTGTCTCTGTCACTCCCATGTTCCTGTCTGCATTCATTTCCCAGAGTGTGTCGCCTCACTCAGTGCACTGCTCTCTCATTTGTCACACTTAGTCAGACTCTTGTCACCTCTCATCACGTTTTTTTTTGGCACGTTTTGTCACACTCTTAGGATCATACTGATAAGAGTCCGTCACATTTTTCCAATATGTTTGCGTCACTTCTGTCACACTTCACAAAAAGGTCTCCGTCATCACTGCATCACTTCACCAAAGGTCTCCGTCATCACTGCATCACTTCACCAAAGGTCTCCGTCATCACTGCACCACTTCACCAAAGGTCTCCGTCATCACTGCATCACTTCACCAAAGGTCTCCGTCATCACTGCATCACTTCACCAAAGGTCTCCGTCATCACTGTATCACTTCACCAAAGGTCTGCGTCATCACTGCATCACTTCACTAAAGGTCTCCGTCATCACTGTATCACTTCACCAAAGGTCTGCGTCATCACTGCATCACTTCACTAAAGGTCTCCGTCATCACTGTATCACTTCACCAAAGGTCTGCGTCATCACTGCATCACTTCACCAAAGGTCTCCGTCATCACTGCATCACTTCACTAAAGGTCTGCGTCATCACTGCATCACTTCACCAAAGGTCTCCGTCATCACTGCATCACTTCACCAAAGGTCTCCGTCATCACTGCATCACTTGACCAAAGGTCTCCGTCATCACTGCATCACTTCACTAAAGGTCTCCGTCATCACTGCATCACTTCACCAAAGGTCTCCGTCATCACTGCACCACTTCACAAAGGTCTGCGTGTATTGCGTTACACTTCACCAAAGATCTGCACCACTTCTATCACCATATATCAAAG
The DNA here is from genome assembly GCA_036785275.1 of Cancer borealis. NCBI lineage: Eukaryota > Metazoa > Arthropoda > Malacostraca > Decapoda > Cancridae > Cancer > Cancer borealis. Next base: position 3,971 of record JAXIVD010002557.1, read on the forward strand.
GGTTTGTGTCACTCCTGCCACACTTCCCCAAAGGTTTCCGTCACTTTTGTTGCACTTCGTCAAAGGTTTGCGTCACTTGCGTCGCCTGCGTCACACTTCGCCATAGATTTGCGTCACTCTTGTTGCACTTCGTCTTAGGTCTGCGTCATCCTGTTGTTGTTTTCCACACACACATACACACACACTCCCCCTCGGTTCCTTGTCGGCCGTTGTCACACTCGCCACCGCCATTCACACTCGCGAGGGCCTCCTATTCTCTACTCCTCGGGCATGTCTTCATTCGGAAGGTGAGGTGACTGTGTTTCACCTCTTTAAGCTATTTCATGAGAGGAGAAAGTTTAGTTAGAAAGGAAGATGCAAAGTGTGAGGGAGGGCATGGCGGTGATTTCTCTTTTCCTCTTTTCTTTTTCTCTCTAGTTATTTTTTTTTTTTGGTACTTTTCTCTTTCTCTAGACGAGTGCCGTGTGTGCTGGTGTCGTAGATGTGAACGAGGCAGGGAGGTTAAGGGGTGGATGGAGGTGTTGACTTTTCCTGACGAAGCACAATCAGACGCAAGTTAAACGCAACACCGAGATAACAGAAAGAGTGAAACGGAAGACGAATGGAAGGGGAAAAGAAACAGAAAAAGGGAGAGGGGGGAGAAGAAGGAAATGGAGAGGGAAAGGAAGTGAAAGAAAAAAGGTCCTTCATCTCGATCCACGTTTAACATTGCTTCATCTTCTCCCTTAACCTCCCTCCGTTGTGATGGGGTGAAGGGGTGAAGGGGTTCTGAAGGAGAGTCAAAATTAGTGAGAAGTCTCGTGGTATTAATATGAGTGTAAGTAAAAAATAAGAGTGAAAAGAAAGGTTGAGTAGAACGGAATGTGAGACTTCTCCTTCAGATCCTGATGATACTCGTGTGTGTGTGTGTGTGTGTGTGTGTGTGTGTGTGTGTGTGTGTGTGTGTGTGTGTGTGTGTGTGTGTGTGTGTATGTGTGTATGTGTGCATGTGAATGAATGGGGGGGAGGGAGGAACGCTGCAAATAGTCAA
>JAXIVD010002557.1:7500-12500 GCA_036785275.1 Cancer borealis
GGCTCATAAACTGTATGGGGCGGGGTAGTTGAGGGGAAAGCGGGAAAAAAGGAGAAAAAAGGAAGAGGGAGCAAAAAGTAGGGTTTTAAGGGGCGCTATGCAGGTTTAAGCGAGAGGGTTCAGTACTGAGAGGCTTAAACAGGGAGGGTTAGGGAGCGTTTTGAACCTTGGAAGAGACTCAAGAGGAGATTCTCAACCCTATAAAAAGAGGCTTAAACAGGCTGTAAAACCTTAGTGGGACTTCGGATAGGGTTGTTGACCAAGACAGAGGCATTGTGTAAGGCTGCAAGACGTGAATGGGAGAGTTTGGGAAAGTTTGCAAGCTGGATGAGTGAGTTAACAAAGGATCATGGAGAGTTCTGAAACCTTAAGGAGGGTTCAGGGAAGAAATTTAGAGAAATATAGACCAATAGAGGCATAGTAAGGATTCTGAACCTATGAAGAGGACTGTGAACCTTGGGAGAGGCTTAGGGAAGGCTCATGGTAGGTTTCGCTGACCACACACACACACACACACTTACTCACACTCACACACACACACACACACACACACACACACACACACACACACACACACACACACACACACACACACACACACACACACACACATAAACTTACTCACACACATACACACACACACGCAAGCACGGATAAGCTGCCCAAGCAAGAATCGGCGAACTTGCAGTAAGCAGGTGGTGAATAGCAAGAAGCGGCAGTCAAGCCACACTAATAATAGTAAAGCTGCCACATTGAAACTTCAGAACGTCATTGGGCTACAGTTGTTCGCTTAGTGATCATCTTATGTCTCCTTCTCACTTCTACTAAATTGACTCCTTGGCCCATTTTTTTGTTTGTCTGTCCCCGCCCCTTCTCTCTCTCTTTTTGTCCTTCCGTCCGCCCTCCCCTTCCTCCCTCCCTTCCACTATTCCACAACTGTATCCTCAAATTCGGTGCTGAAATAAAATGCCTGAATTGTGTGGTGACGTAAAGTACAGTTACGAGGTGAAGAACTAAATTGGTGGACACAAAAGACGGGTCATGCAGAACAGACACGCATGCACTACTGGTGGGACGCTCATGAAAACCGCTGTTGTTGTAGGGGATGTCAGTAAGATCATCATCAGATTAATCATCATAACCATCAACTGTCATCATCATATTAGTGATCATCATAAGAATAAGAATAATAGTAATAATAATAATAATCATCGTGAATCATTATCATCATCGCTATCATCAGTAGCAGGGAACCACAGGCAGTGTTATGTTCACACACAAATCTCAAGGAGTTACTTTTCAAGTATTTATTGTGGGTCTCCGGGTGAGGCAGGAGAACCATTACCGTACAAGGCAAGACTGAGGTCAGATTCTTAATACAAGTTGAGCTGTTTGGGCATGAATCTGGCGGCAGTCATTTCAGCAAGGTGTATCTCGCCGACTGCCTGTGTTTTGGGTGTCGTGGGCGTGACGTGGGCGTGAGATGGGCGTGGCAAGATGGTAGATGGAAGGGGCGTACCTCCTGGAAGCGCGCGCGGCGATGCTTGGGCAGCGGTGAGTCCTGCAGGGAGGAGCGGCTGCTGCCCAGCAGGTTGTCGGTGCTGCGCGTGTCGTCGAAGGAGTCGGTGGTGTAGCCCTGCGGCCGGTGCAGGCGGTGGCGCGGCGAGGAGCGCGGCGTGGGCGTGCGGGGAGAGGCAGCTGCCGCCGCCGTCGCCTCCGCCGCCGCACCCGCGCCTGCTCCCGCGCCCGCTGCCGCACCCGGGGCCTGGTAGCCGTCGGCGTCGAGGGGGTTGACGTAGAGGTTGGAGTCTTTGTTGTTAGGCTGATCATCGGTGAGGTCAGCCTCCGAGTTGAAGGGATGGGTGGGGCAGGAGGCGAAGGTGTCTGTTGAGTCCATGGAGGCCAAGTCGTGGCCAATCCGCCGCCCCCCATCCTGGGTCTTAAGCGGCCGCAGCTCTATGGGGAAGGGCGCCTCCGTCACCGGGGCCGGCATCAGGCATTCCGCGTCTATGAACTCCTTGTAGTCCTGCAACCACACCTCCGTCAGCTGCTGCCGCGGCGGGGGAAGGGGCGTGCAGGCAGGGCGGCGGGGGACAGGCGGGGAAGGCTAGGGTTGGGGCGCACCACCGGGATGCTGTGGTGGCGGGGTGGGGGTGGGGCTGGGGCTGGGGGTGGAGGTGGAGGTAGTGAGGAATGGATGGTGGTGAACTGAGTCATGGTGGGTGGTGGTGGTGGTGGTGATGATGGTGGATGTGATTGTGGTGGTGGTGGTGAAAGAGAAACAGCTCCGAGGTGAAGGAACAGTAAACAAGATCCTTGCCAGCCACCACCACGCTCCGGGCAGGTGAAGGACAGCCTCGTGGGGAACCACAACAAAACAAGGTGTGGCAAAACGTGTCCTGCTCACACACAAACAAAGGAACAAACAAAGGAACAAACAAAGGAACAAACAAACTCGGCGACATAATCACTACCTCTAGATCGTGACCTCGCACTCGTCCGTCATGCAGCCAGCCAGTCATGACCTGAGTGGGCGTGTCTATGGGCGTGACTTTATTGCCCTGCACCCCGAAAAAAAAAATAAAGTAAATAAATAAAACAAAAACGATGCTTGTTTTTTTTCTTTTCTTGCTATAATTATTTTGAGTGAGTGAAATCAGTATTATATATTAAGACGTGCGCAGTTTTGATTAGTGCTGAAAAACTCTTTATCATAAAACATTCAGTAATTTATGTACAAAACCAAACAAACATTAAAATAAAACCCGATACCTTTTCTTATATATTGTTATTTTTTCAAGGAACGGTAACGGTGGGTGGGGGGGCGGTGTGGGGGGGGGACGGCGAGCTGAATGAACTTTATATAGATAGACAAGAGTGCCGTTGTAATCAGTGCTGAAACTCTTTAGAAATATACATTCATTATAGAAGCTGTATTAGAAGGCTTAGTTGAATATGTATATACAGTGCCGTGTTTAAATACATTTCATATTATTCAAACACCATTCGCTTTAAAAAACAAACTCGGTGATCGGTGCGGAGGTGAAAATAATGAAAAAAGAGGTAGATTTTTTTTTATGTGCGTGTCTTGAGCCTAAGCGAGTGGTGGATCGACGCGGCACCTTCCGGACACCTGTAAGTGATGATTGGCACTGTTAGTTACACCTGGCCCTGCGGCGGCGGTGGTGGTGGTAGTGGTGGTGGTGGTAGTGGTGGTGGTGGTAGTAATAGGTGTAATTGATTAGTAGTAATAGTAGTAGTACTAGAAGCATTGGATTAAATTTGCATTGTGGTAGTAGTAGTAGTAGTAGTAGTAGTAGTAGTAGTAGTAGTAGTAGTAGTAGTAGTAGTAGTAGTAGTAGTAGTAGTAGTCGTAGTAGTAATTTGTTAGCAGAAAGAGAAAGAGAAAAGCTTAACGAGGTGTGGAAGTGAGACGGATGTAGTTGAAATGGTGGTAGTGATGGTGATGGTGGTGGTGGTGGTGGTGATGGTAGTGGTGACGATGGTGAGGTTGGCAGTGTTGGAATGGTAGTGAAAGCCGTGGGAAAGTGAGGCTATGGAAGGGGTAAATGTGTGATGAGAATATAAACTGATGAAGAAATTGAAGGACAAATAAATAAAAAAAAAAAAAAATTGGAAAAAAATTAATATATTGTCGATGAAAATTACATTAAATTCAATCTATTTCGTTCCTGCTGGAATTGCAAGGTCACAAACCCTCGGCTTACTCCTGTACCTATTTACAACGTTTAATTACCCGCTTGGGATTCGAACCCAGAACACTTTGTTTGTGAGCCGAGGGTGCTAACCATTATACCATCGGGCCGCTATTAAATTATATAATATTAAATCAAATAATAATAATGAATAACTAGTCATTGCTATTAGAACTTTGTTACTGAATATTATTACTCAAAATAATAATAAATAAATAAATATGTAAAAAATGAAATAAAAAAATGCAAGGAGAAATGAGTGTGATAAGGAGGGTCTGTTTAACTTTGGGGGTTTGGGGGTGTTAACTTTTCACTACTATCTAAGGGCCAGTGGTTTGTGGTTTGTGTGAAGAGTACATAGAGTTCATTATCTGGTGTGTTGGCCATTAATTAAAGTATTAAACACCTATGTGAGGCCAAAACAAAGCTATAGATTAAAAAAAACAAGGAATCACTAATTGTTACTCTATATTAAACAAAAACTGGGAATGATATTGTACTTGAAAGTTTCCTGTTTTCGTCAAGTATAAAAATCTCATAAAAACTATTTATTTAATCGAAATAAATATATTGATTATAGTTTAATTCATGTGAATGTAGATTTTATGTTGATTAAGTGCTATCTAATCCTGTTATCTTATATAAAAGGGACACAGATAACATTATAGATGGTTTAGGGTCGTGATTCTGAAGGGGTGATGAATTGGACACCTGGGGAAGCTACCTGCAATATATCCTCATTGTATCTGGGGAGGGAATGAGTTAATGAGGTTGTTAAAATACTGGGAAGGGGTGGAGTCATACCTGTAAATTTAATTAATCAAAAAATATATTAACTGCTGGGGAAGATATCATTAAAATCTATAGCATCAGTGCATTCAAAATTTCAGTGCAAATCTCATGGGTATGTTAAAAAATAGGATATGCAAGTGGATGTACACACTTTGGGGCGACTCCATTATTGTTCTGTCGGGAGGGGAGGGAGTAACACTTATCTAGAAAAAACATGTATATAGGGCGGGTCCATTTTACTCTGGGGGAGGAAGGGAGTTGTTAAAGTGTTTCATGTGAGTCCTTGATTAGTTAGCCATTACGATGACACATATAGATTAATTACACATTGGAAACACAAACAATGTAGATAGAACAGCGAAGGGGAAAGTTTGACACCTTGGGGAACAAACATGACAAATTATTAAGAGCAAGTTAGTAAAATAAATCCAGAAAGTCAAGGTCAGAGCTTAAGTTAAACAGGAATAAGTGAGTGAGAATTTGAATGAGTGA
>JAXIVD010002557.1:17500-27500 GCA_036785275.1 Cancer borealis
TCCTTTCCTTCCTTCCTCCTCCTCGTCACCACACGGCACACCTCGTCACGCTAGGACACATCACACACCACACACCACACATAACATAACATACAACACACACCACACACCACACAACACACAACCTACTGTACCACAACACGTCACATTATTACTTTACATCACGAAACATTAGTTTTTTTTTACTATTTTTTCTGTGGCTAAAAATAGATCATAATATAACAACAGTATTATTTGTGGATATTGATTGATAGATTGTCCTCACCTGCGCCTTTTACTGTTTTTTTTTTTTTTAACGCACACGCACACACACACACACACACACACACACACACACACACACACACACACACACACACACACACACACACACACACACACACACACACACACAGACACACACACACACATCGTCTTAACCGACCCTTTCCACCTGTCACCTGCCTCCACCACATCCACACCTTAATTAAGCTGATCTACCTGACACTCACCTCACACCCACATCCCGTTTTCTTTCAGTGTTCTACCTTCCTCCTCTACTTTCTTATTTAATGTGTTTTTTCACCAGTCTGTTGTGTTCTCTTGGAAGGGTTTCGAAGTGGGATTTATAGTGGTGGCTTAAGGGTTGGGGTTTCTAGTGTGTGTGTGTGTGTGTGTGTGTGTGTGTGTGTGTGTGTGTGTGTGTGTGTGCGTGTGTGCGTGTGCGTGTGTATGACAGAATTGTATAGTGCAAGATAATAACATGTAAAGGGTTCGTGACTACATTACGTACACACACACACACACACACACACACACACACACACACACACACACACACACACACACACACACACACACACACACACACACGTCAACTTGTGTGACCTCACGTGAATGCTTATCAAGTAGTGATGTCAACTTGAACTCATTACATGATTGGCTACCACGAGAGGAGGAGGAGGAGGAGGAGGAAGAGGAGGAGGAGGAGGAGGAGGAGGAGGAGGAGGAGGAGGAGGAGGAGGAGGAGGAGGAGGAGGAGGACGAGGACGAGGACGAGGAGGAACATAACTAACACTCACACTTTGACACATAAAAAAAGACATTCTATACACGAAAAAATGTATTAATATATATTAAAAAAAAGATGTATTTATATATATTAAAAAAAAATACAGTATCTCCGGTAATCCCAAGATGCAGGTGCGGGAGATGAAACAGATGAAGAAGAGGCAGCATCACGGAGAAGAGATGATGTTGGGTATTATTGAGGGCATAGAGGGACAGGTGTGCAAAGTGGAGGACAGGTGTGGAAATTAAAGAAAGCCTAGTGGTGGTGGTGGTGGTGGTGGTGGTGATAGTGGTAGTAGTAGTAGTGGTGGTGGTGGTGGTAAAGAAGATAGTAGTAGTGGTAGTGGTGGTAGTGGTGGTTGGATGCGTGTGATTTCTTTTTTTTCTTCAATTTTGTTTGGACACACACACACACACACACACACACACACACACACACACACACACACACACACACACACACACACACACACACACACACATATGTTTCAGCTTTTAAATGACCTTGAATTCTTGGTCTTGGTCTGTCTGCATGTCTGTCTAAGAGAGAAAGAGGAAGAGAAAGATAAAAAGAAAGTTAATATAGTGATGAAAAATGTATGTCAGTTCTTTTTTCTCATGTCGACAAGTATGTGAAGTAGACAGAGCTAGATAAAACAGAGACAAGTAGGAAGAACACACACACACACACACACACACACACACACACACACACACACACACACACACACACACACACACACACACACACACACACACACACACACACACTTCAAAGCAAGAACACTAAAGCTTTCTTCATTTTTTTCTCAAGAACTGGCAGTGTACATTGTCTCTTACTTCTTCTTTTAGCACACACACACTGCAGCCTTTCTTTGTGGAGTGACACGTGCACCTCACACCTCACTGGTATGTGGGGGTGATAGAGTCCTCCTCACCCCTCCCTCTTCCCTCCCCTCCAACACCCACACACACACACACACACGTGCACACACACACACACACACACACACACACACACACACACACACACACACACACACACACACACACACACACACACACACACACACGTACACACAGACGAATAGTTGGAAGTGCAGTCCATTAGTTGTCGCATATTAGTTTAGGGAAGAAGGAAGGAAGGAAGGAAGGAAGGAAGGAAGAGATGAAGGAATGTGAGGTATAGAAAAAGAAGGAAGAAAATTTGTCATGTCACGTGTCAGATGGTAGGTTGTCAATATATAGACACACACACACACACACACACACACACACACACACACACACACACACACACACACACACACACACACACACCACAACTTATCATCCGTCAGAGGGGTGTGGGGAGATGGGGGTCAGTCAGCATTAGTGAAGCAATAACAACAACAACAGAAGGAAGGAAGGAAGGAAGGAAGGAAGGATCACACACACACACACACACACACACACACACACACACACACACACACACACACACACACACACACACACACACACACACACACACACACAAGGAAAGGATAGAGTCTGAAGGTAATACTACGACTTATTTTCATAGTGGTAGTGATGTCACTCGCTTTATTTGCTTGCTTTAATTTTTACGTCTGTCATCGTTCTGTGCCTTTTTATTATTCTCTCTCTCTCTCTCTCTCTCTCTCTCTCTCTCTCTCTCTCTCTCTCTCTCTCTCTCTCTCTCTCTCTCTCTCTCTCTCTCTCTCTCTCTCTCTCTCTCTCTCTCTCTCTCTCTCTCTCTCTCTCGGAAATGTGACTCGCCCCGTGCAGTGATAGTGAAAATAATAACAATAATAATAATCATAATAATAATAATAATAATAATAATAATAACAATAATGATAATAATAATAACAATAATAATAAAAGGCAATTTCAGACACACTCCACTCATCCTTATAAGGTGCGAGTTTTTACCTGATCAGTCTTTATGATTCTCCAAAGTTGATCTCTTGAAATGTGTGGTGGGGCCGAAGTTTCAGTGCGGGGAGCTCTCTGGTTCTGTCTCTCTGGGGTAAATAGACAGTACCTCGCTGTGTCACAAGGCAGCGGCTACTCAACAGGCCCCACACAGCACACTTCCACCCTAGAGCCTTTGCCACACCTTCATCCCCTAAACTCTTAACAAAATCGTCCGTCTACTACTCGTGCTACCTGATCCCTAACGGTACACATATTATATTGATTGGCTAAACACAGGTGTGGGTGCCTCAGGTGAACAGGTAGATAGGGTTTGGTTAGTTAGGGAATGAGGGAGTTACTCGATGGTGAGCAGGTGACACGCGCACACATACACACACATGTACACATTCAAGGTGGTATGTAGGTGTAGCGGTGAGGGTGAGGGATTGTATTTATGTGCTGTTTGCCTCCATAATTAATTACATGTGCTTTGTGTTGCCCTGGAGGACCGTGTGTGTGTGTGTGTGTGTGTGTGTGTGTGTGTGTGTGTGTGTGTGTGTGTGTGTGTGTGTGTGTGTGTGTGTGTGTGTGTGTGTGTGTGTGTGTGTGTGTGTGTGTGTGTGTGTGTGTGTGTGTGTGTGTGTGTGTGTGTGTGTGTGTGTGTGTGTGTGTGTGTGTGTGTGTGTGTGTGTGTGTGTGTGTGTGTGTGTGTGTGTGTGTGTGTGTGTGTGTGTGTGTGTGTGTGTGTGTGTGTGTGTGTGTGTGTGTGTGTGTGTGTGTGTGTGTGTGTGTGTGTGTGTGTGTGTGTGTGTGTGTGTGTGTGTGTGTGTGTGTGTGTGTGTGTGTGTGTGTGTGTGTGTGTGTGTGTGTGTGTGTGTGTGTGTGTGTGTGTGTGTGTGTGTGTGTGTGTGTGTGTGTGTGTGTGTGTGTGTGTGTGTGTGTGTGTGTGTGTGTGTGTGTGTGTGTGTGTGTGTGTGTGTGTGTGTGTGTGTGTGTGTGTGTGTGTGTGTGTGTGTGTGTGTGTGTGTGTGTGTGTGTGTGTGTGTGTGTGTGTGTGTGTGTGTGTGTGTGTGTGTGTGTGTGTGTGTGTGTGTGTGTGTGTGTGTGTGTGTGTGTGTGTGTGTGTGTGTGTGTGTGTGTGTGTGTGTGTGTGTGTGTGTGTGTGTGTGTGTGTGTGTGTGTGTGTGTGTGTGTGTGTGTGTGTGTGTGTGTGTGTGTGTGTGTGTGTGTGTGTGTGTGTGTGTGTGTGTGTGTGTGTGTGTGTGTGTGTGTGTGTGTGTGTGTGTGTGTGTGTGTGTGTGTGTGTGTGTGTGTGTGTGTGTGTGTGTGTGTGTGTGTGTGTGTGTGTGTGTGTGTGTGTGTGTGTGTGTGTGTGTGTGTGTGTGTGTGTGTGTGTGTGTGTGTGTGTGTGTGTGTGTGTGTGTGTGTGTGTGTGTGTGTGTGTGTGTGTGTGTGTGTGTGTGTGTGTGTGTGTGTGTGTGTGTGTGTGTGTGTGTGTGTGTGTGTGTGTGTGTGTGTGTGTGTGTGTGTGTGTGTGTGTGTGTGTGTGTGTGTGTGTGTGTGTGTGTGTGTGTGTGTGTGTGTGTGTGTGTGTGTGTGTGTGTGTGTGTGTGTGTGTGTGTGTGTGTGTGTGTGTGTGTGTGTGTGTGTGTGTGTGTGTGTGTGTGTGTGTGTGTGTGTGTGTGTGTGTGTGTGTGTGTGTGTGTGTGTGTGTGTGTGTGTGTGTGTGTGTGTGTGTGTGTGTGTGTGTGTGTGTGTGTGTGTGTGTGTGTGTGTGTGTGTGTGTGTGTGTGTGTGTGTGTGTGTGTGTGTGTGTGTGTGTGTGTGTGTGTGTGTGTGTGTGTGTGTGTGTGTGTGTGTGTGTGTGTGTGTGTGTGTGTGTGTGTGTGTGTGTGTGTGTGTGTGTGTGTGTGTGTGTGTGTGTGTGTGTGTGTGTGTGTGTGTGTGTGTGTGTGTGTGTGTGTGTGTGTGTGTGTGTGTGTGTGTGTGTGTGTGTGTGTGTGTGTGTGTGTGTGTGTGTGTGTGTGTGTAGTGATGAGTGTCCTCTAAGTGTGCTCCTGTGTTGGGGGAGAAGGTAGTGCCCTTATGAAGTAGCATGGGCTCACAATTCTTCACTAGGTGTCGTGTGGAGCGGGGTGACTCCTAAAAGGGGAGGGAATGAGAGTGAGAGAGGTGAGGGTGACGGTGGAGGTGGAGGAGGTGGAGGTGGAAGAGGAGGACTGGGTGAACCTACATTACACACTAAATAGAAGGAATGGGAGGAGGAGGAGGAGGAGGAGGAGGAGACAGAGGCAGAGGAGGAATGGAAAGGGGAGAACAGATACCCTTGTGTGTGTGAGGGTTGTTTGGAGAAGTGAGAGGATGGCTGGTGTAACATAACCGCCTGCCTACCTTGTTGAACACACTGGGAGGGGACTCGGAGGCAAGGTACCGGCTACTCGGCCCCTCAGGCTCTGTGTTGTTACCGCTGAGCTGGGCCGCCGTTTGTTCCGTCGTATCCTAGTGGAGGAGGAGGATCGTCGAACACGTGGATAATGAAGGAGAGGGACATTTAGGGACAGTGAGTGGATGGGTTGGTGGATGGATGTGCATGGTGGTGGTGGTGGTGGTGGTGGTAATAATTCTTGATCCACGTAAAGAGCATCGACGCCCCTAGTGGAGACGCGGTGCCTCAGGACATAACACGGAAATAGCGGAGGTTTGGGATACGAATATTGGTGGAGCGAGGCAGTGACGGAGGGTCAAGCGATGGAGGGGTTAAGGGTGGGGGGTTAACACACACACACACACACACACACACACACACACACACACACACACACACACACACACACACACACACACACACACACACACACACACACATACATACATACACAGAACGCCAGGGAAGGAGTTTAGAATATACAACTATACACACACGTAATTTTCAACAGTAAACGTCACATCGATGCCACAGTGAGAACAAAGTGAGTGCTGGCGGCGCTTCTCCACATTAGTTTTGTCATTAATATGGATGTGTAATAGGCAGTGCAACACATAAAACATAAATCAACACAGAGGAACGAAAACGGTAATGATACAGTGAAACGAAAACACTAAAAATAACAACACACCGTAAAGGATAGAGAAATAAAGAGAGAAAGAGAAAAATGGAAATTGTTGAAAAGATCTTTAGGATAAATTTTGGGGTTTTGGGTTTAGTTGCCTGATTACCAATTGGTCCTATTCCCTTAAAAGGCTCACTCAATGGAAAGGTAATGTTCATCCCTTATAAAGAAAGGTTCTACTTGATAAGGGTTCAAAAGAGAGGCTTCGTAGGTTCGTTCGTAAGAGTGAAACGCTTCGAAACACTAATGAAGAGAGCGAAACACGACTAAAAAATGGGAGAAAATAGTGTTCGACGGTGAATTCTCTTTAAATAGAAAATTAGTTTGTCTGTCTATAGAAGGACTTGAGGACATAAGGACTCTACCTCTCCCTCCTTCCCTCCCTTAATCCCTATCCTTCCTTCCTATCCTTCCCCTCCTCCTTGGGCCTGAGAGAGGAAGACAAACTTACACACATAAAGAGAAAGAGAAAGAGAGATAGAAAGAAAGAGAAAGAGAGTTATTAATTTAGGTAACAAACAATTAGTCATTACTTTGAATACTCTAGTGTTACTTTGTGAGTTCCAGATCTTGACTACAGAAGGGAAAAAGTACCGTTGTTATTTGTTCTACGTCACGATACTGGCAATGAACACGCACCTCAACTCGACCTGGATATAGTGAAGGAATGGATCTGGGTTGTGTTATGCCTCTTGAGTGTTAGTTCGCGTGTTTGTATGTGTATATGTGGAAGTGAAGCGCGCACACACACACACACATACACACACACACACACACACACACACACACACACACACACACACACACACACACACACACACACACACACACACACACACACACACACACACACACACACACACGAAAGGCTCATTGTGTTTTGATGTAGGTATGTAAAATGAAAGCTTAGCAATGTAAATTCTTTGTGTGTGTGTGTGTGTGTGTGTGTGTGTGTGTGTGTGTGTGTGTGTGTGTGTGTGTGTGTGTGTGTGTGTGTGTGTGTGTGTGTGTGTGGCATCGATATTATATAATAATTGAACGAGAGAAATGCTAATTTTGTATTCAGAAAATATTATTATTATTATTATTTTTATTATTATTATTATTATTATTATTATTATTATTATTATTATTATTATTATTATTATTATTATGATTATTATTATTATTATTACTATCATCATCATCATTATCTTTATTATTCAAAAAGTAATATCAGATCCGAATCGAACCCTTTAAACATTAATACCAGACCCTAAAAATACCCTTGAATTGCATGAACATCGTATTACCTTCAAAATAGAAGTAATAGGAATCGCAGGTAAATCTTTAAATCTATGCCGGTTGCGTGTTCGGTGCCAGTATGACCTTGAGATAGATAGATAGATAGATAGATAGATAGATAGGTTGATAGATAGATAGATAGATAGATAGATAGATAGATAGATAGAGAGAGAGAGAGAGAGAGAGAGAGAGAGAGAGAGAGAGAGAGAGAGAGAGAGAGAGAGAGAGAGAGAGAGAGAGAGAGAGTTGGGAGGGGTGTTAAGGGTATGGGAGGGTAATAAGATACCTTTGTTGAGCAAAAACAACAGTCGACCTCATTTACAGTGTCACCAAGAGCCAGGAGATGCCGTTGCGCTCTCTCCAACTCCTAGAAGAGGTAGAAAATGGGAGAGACACGGCGGTTAACGGAGGGAAAATGGGGTGAGGGGAAAGGTGGAGGGATGGTAAACTTGCTGAGGGGAGAGGAGGAACGTCAAACAAGGCGGAGAAAGTAGGGGAAAGAAAAAAAAACGGATGGTAGGCGGAGGTAGAACAAGGGTGAGGGAGTGAGGAGGTAAAGAAAATGAGAGTTGCTTTATCAGATTAGAAAGAAAGTGGTTTAGTAAGTGATGAGTGATAGGTAACTGTGGATAAAATATATTGTTTTTAGTGTATGAATTGAAAGTAAAAGTTATATGAGTTGATTGAAAAAGAAGAAATTAAGAATGAATGTTAGTTTTTAGAGAATACTTATCCAAAAATAAATGAATTGATTATTGCTAGTGAAGTTATCTATTACATGATATTCTTTTGGGTAGTGGAAGGATATATAATTAAATAAAATCTGTACAGTGAAAGTTGAAATTAAAATTGAAGGTAAATTTGACGTTTTAGGAATCAAATTAAAAGATCGAGTAAATAAGTAATTATTTCTCCATGTTATGCATAAAAAAATTCTTGAAAGATGATTGACTCAGCATGAATAAGGTAATTAAAAGATATATCAAGTAATTTATAATTTTCTCATTACTCTGATGAATAAGAATGAAAGAGAAACTGAGGAATTGGAAAATTAAGAGGCAGCGTTGGTATTAATGAACAAAGGAAGGATAAAGGGATGAAATGATGAATAATTTGAACCATTAAGGCGCGCAGGATCAGAGAAAGAGGCTAAGAAAATCACATACAATTCTGAAGGACAAAAGGACGTAGGAATGATAATCGAAGGACACAAGAAAATTGATAAAAAAAAAAAATTAAGTAAGGATGAATGGCGTTGAAATGAGTGAAAGGGAAAATATAATCAACTTTTTTTTTAAGATAAGGAGAAAAAATGAATAAGTTAATAAAGATATGTGCATGGGATAAATAAAAAGACTCATTTATTAGTAGTGATGTTGTAAAAGTCTTCGTTCAAAATATATAGATTCGTGATTTATATAAAAGTTTAAAGAATGGAATGAAAAGTGAAATAGAAAAATGAAAATAACATAACTAGTAAATATGATTAGAACTTTATTTTTGATTTAATGGGATTGGTTTATATTCTTGCAAAGTTTTTTTTTTTAGGAAATAACACCATGTAAAATAAAATATATCTTTAATTTGTGGATTATTGATTAATAGGGAGGATGAGACGTGCTAGGGATAATTTCAATTGATGCATATTATTGAGTAATTAACTTATGATAATGAGGGTACAGTTTAATCAAGTAATGAGGGTACAGTTTAATCAAGTTAGGAACAAAGGGGAGTTAGAGAAGATCAATTGAGTATGTTATAGTAGAGATAAATGGATTAAAAATGAATAATAGTAATGATAAAGTAGAACCACAAGGAAAAAATGAAACGTGCTACATCTAAAGACAAAATTAATAATTATGAAAACATGAGCAAAAAAAAAATTGAAATGAAAACTTATAGGAAATATTAAAGATAGAATTTTTAGTAGTTCAATAAAAAAAAAGGAGTTATGATTATTTTTATTCAATGTTAAGAAAATAATCTGTGAACTATGAGACTTTTAAATAGGGAACACGTGTACTTACTATATATTAAGGGACGCGTTGAGTGATTAAGACCAATAATAACGAAGAGGGATTAAACATATAGGGACAAACTAGCCTCAGGGATTACTGAAGGATTGAAAGAAGCTACGCAGGATTACCAAATATAAAAGTGCAAGAAAAAATACTTATAAAAAACATCTACTTTACGTGTTAATAAGTATAAGTACTCTAGCCAATAAATATATATAAATAAAAAAACATACTTTAGTCATAGCAAGAATCATGACAGGTGGTAATAGAAAATGGTCTGTGTGTTGCCTAATCCTAACATGCTACACTTGATACTACACAGAAAAAAAAGTGTTATTCCCGCAACACACTCATAAACACACACACTAAGAGTAAAGAAAATGAGGTAAGAGCACTCACTAACTCAGGGGAAACTCTTATAAATAATCTAAATTCAAAGAGTTCACGTTGCATCACTGTATTAAAAGAGTCCTTAGAGGGAGAAGAAGCTACAGTTTTGGTTCTAGTTACAGTTCTAGTTACAGTTCATTGTGAAGCCTTGTATTGGAGACTAGGAAGTGTGAGGCAGAGTCAGCGTAGAGAAATGAGAAGAAAAGAGATACACTTACACGCACAGAG
>JAXIVD010002557.1:30000-57684 GCA_036785275.1 Cancer borealis
CAGAGGAAGGTGATCGGCGGAGGGGCGTGTAGCCACTCACCGGGGTTTGATATTCAGGAGAAGTGGGCGGCCGCTGCTCCTCGGTAGGCGGGAGGTCAAGGATATTAGGGGCTGGGGCACTACTGATCTCTTCTGTATCACCTCTCGCCCCCTGCTGCGCCTCCTTCTGTAGTCGACCCATGTGATGTTCGTGGTTCTTATAACATCCGGTTCCTGTCTGTCCGGCTCGCATCGACTCCCCCGCCACGGAATTCGCATCTGCTTGTGACATGTTGTGGCCTGAGCCGATGCAGGGAGACAAAACAGAGAGACATCACTATCCACACAACACTAGGAGGCTGGTACTACTATATAGGATGTGGATAAGTGGATAGGGTTAGGTAGGGTTGGGTAGGGTTGGGTATTGACTATTGCATTACCCTTTGATATAGTTTTATTCCCTCTCTCCCTCCCTCTTTATCTCTCTCTCTCCGTTTTGCTTCCTCCTTCCCTTGTTTAGTGAAGGAGGGAGAGTAGGAGAGGAAGGGCATCACAATCCCCAGGCATGCTCCTCCCGTCCTCCCTCCTTCCCTCGCTCCTCCTCTCAAAGTTTTAAGGAAGAGAAGGAAGAAGGAAGGGAGAAAGGGAGGAAATTATTGAGGCAACAATGTAACCTTAAACAATTCCTTCCTTCCTTTCTTCTTTCCTTCCTTCCTTCCTTCCTTTCTTTCTTTCTTCCTTCCTTTCTTCCTTCCTTCCTTCCTTCCTTCCTTCTCCTCAGTTTATTGTAGGGGTTAGAAAGGAGATTTGAGGAGGAGGAGGAGGAGGAGGAGGAGGAGGAGGAGGAGGAGGAGGAGGAGGAGGAGGAGGAGGAGGAGTAGTAGTAGTTCAGATGCCATATACCCCTCCCCCCCTTATCCTGCATGCCCATACAGCTCAAAAGGTTCCTCAAAGACCCGCCCATCAAGGCCTTAGGGGGGGAGGGGGGGCATGGAACACAAGATTACTGAAGGGAACATCGAGGGGGAGGAGAGGTGGGGGTGAAGGGAGGGAAAGGTCATGGGGAGGAGGGGGGAGGGGGAAGGATACACAAAATGGGGATTATATTGAATTATTAAGAAGAATCGTAATATCTTGAACCCCCAAAACTAATAAAAAGTCCAAATGGTGACCCGAAGGAGTGGTAAAAACACGGATGGATTATAAATTAACCCCACAATTTTTTCATTAATTTTTTTTATGTATATATATATAACTTAGGTCAAGATAATTTTTTTGTGTGTGAATCTTAGTTAAAATTTCATCAACCTTAAGATCACCATTTGCCTAAAACATCACCTTCCTTCCTTCCTTCCTTCCTCACGAGATATAAATTTAGATCAAGATATAATAAAACCCAAATGAATTCACACATACAATAATAACATCAACATTGAGTGAGTTAGTTAATCAATTAGTCAAACAGATGCATTGCCCTGGTTAGTCCCGCGAGAAAGGCAGGATATAGGCAAGCATCACACACCAGGAATACACATCTAAGGAGGAGGAGGAGGGGCCAGTGGGGATAGAACACCTGCTCCTACCTGCCTTAAGAGCACCTAATGAAGCAAGCCAGGTGTGACAGCATGCACCTACACCTCCACTTAATACTAGCACGGAGACATCCCTCGTTGTTACATTTAGGAAGTCTTGATAATGAGACTTGAAAGAGTGATGTAGAAATTGATTATTATTATTATTTTTAGAGGGATGTATCTCGTCTCAGTGTCTACTCGTATGGTATAGGTATTAGTGCCAGGAACATAGACTACTTGAAAAAAGAATAATGAAATGATGAAACGAGAAACAGAGAAACTTCCACAAACACAAAATTATATACCAAAAAAAGGAAGTTTTTTTTATATATGGTTTTTTGTATAATATATATATATCTATAGAAAGAAAATTGGATATATATATATTTAGTATACACAAAATTGAAACCAAAAAAGGCGTGGACAGCCTACACAAAAGCAAAAACATCGGATGATAAGTATGGTTTGGTATGGGACAAAAATGGAGGAGGAGGAGGAGGAAGGGGAGGAGGAGGAGGAGGAGGAGGAGAAGGTACAGGTAGAGGATGAAAGGAGGGAAGGTATTACTAAAAGGATGAGGAGGTGAAGAATAAGGAAGATGAAAAATAGGACGAAAAGGGAAATTATGAAAAACTTTGGAATGTATAGAGGAAAAAAGTTGAAAAATACAAGAAAGAAAGAGGAGATAGATAAGGATGAGGAGATATAGGATAGGGAGGATGTGAAGGAGGGAAGGGAGAGAAGGATGGAGGGAAGGGAAGGATGGGAGGGAGGGAGGGAGGGAGGGAGACTGATGCATTCTAACCAACTAGTCCATATAGGAATAAAAAGTCATCGATATTTGGGTGATTTATGTCTGTTTTTCTCTTTTTTTTTAATCTCTTGAGTGAGCTAATGGTGGAAGATTTGAGTGTGGAGCCTCTTGGTGGGAGTCTTGGCTGTCTACTGCGAGGTGGAGGCAGCTACTTAAGTCTAGTCTGTCTACCTGTGTGTCTACCTGTCTGTCTGGGCTCAGTGAGGTGTGTGCCAAAAATCAGTAGCACACACACGCACACACACACGTACACACACACACATACATAGATATTAATGTCATATGCAGCAGCACTGGGCAAAATTAATTCTGTATTTTTTTATATATATCTTTTAATTACAGAAAAAATAGGCTTTGAACTACTTCCAAGACTTGCTACGTAACTAACAAGACACAACTAAGCGTCAGTAGTGAAGGGAAGCAACGCCTTTCTCTTAGCAGTCATCATCATCATCATCATATCATCATCATCATCATCATATCTAGGGGGGTAAAACAAGGTACGGACTCCAGCCATGAGTAAGTACCGTACATAAGTCAAGTTGGTGCTTCAGTCACGCTGTCAACTATCTGCTGGCAACTGCAAGTGAGAATATTACTCTCTCAGCCATTTGGCGAGACTCTGCACTCTGTAACAATTGGAGAAAGACTGTCTCTGAGAATTACTGAGGTGGTGATGTGTGGTGACGGTGTGTGTGTGTGTGTGTGTGTGTGTGTGTGTGTGTGTGTGTGTGTGTGTGTGTGTGTGTGTGTGTGTGTGTGTGCGTGTGTGTGTGTGTGTGTGTGTAGGTGTGCGTGTGCGTGCCTTTAAGTTCTCATATAGACTGTTGTAGTGGTGTTAACTTATGTGATGGACAAATGAGAGAAAAATGGCATGTAAAAGTCATTCTTTATTTACGTCTGAAAACTCGAGGCCATAAAGAGAAATACAACGGATCAGAGTAATATTCTTAGTCTACCATAAACTTGTATTCGCATCGCTACGAGTATCCTTAATTCCTCCTCCACCTGATCAGTATTATGCAGGTGTATTGGATAGGCTAATTAACTCCAGGTAACTGTGTTTAGCTTTGTATCTTTAATTAGCTTTTATTGACTTGCTTAATCACGGCCAAATGACCTTGAAACATGCCGCTAATAAATCACATGTGAGAACCTACAAGACATAATGCTACGGCCGCTTTTGTTTTGTGTATAAAGTTGAGTCAATTATTCCTTTTTTTTTTATTTATTTATGATCACAGAATGAGTTGGGGGAGAGTGAGGAGGGAGGAGAACCAGACCTCACCTTATCACTCCGCACTGTGACATAGGGTGGAGGTTGTCTTGCCATAGTTAAGACACTCAGGGAAACCATACGTAAACAAAATGGAAAATAAATATATATAAGAAATGATTTAGAAATAACGAAAAAGTAAGGAAAAAAAAACAAGACATGGAGATATAATAATAAATGCGTTGTTGTTTATATTGATTTTTTTTCTCTCGTGTATTTTAAAAGAGATTAATTTTTTTCGAGTGATTTCAAGGATTGTGATATTTTTATTTTTACGTCATTTTAATTATTTTTTTTTGTGAGGAGGTCGATTTTGAGGCACTTGGAGGCACCGTGGCACCCGTCTGTCACCTCTTTGCACGTAGGAAAGCTGTCGCAGGGAGGGATTTCAATGTGTTAAAAGTGTGTCAGTAAATATTTTAGTCTGGGTTTGAAACGAAAATTCTTTGTATCAATTCGTTTTATTTTTAAGTGAGAAAAAAGTCGGTGTTTTTTGTTTTCGTAATTATTGCCATTTTTTTTTATGCGTGAAGTAAATTTTGATGTATTTTTTTTTCGTTTAGTTTTTTTCTTTAAAGTTTGGTTTATATTTTCTTCCTATGATTGGTTTTGTTAAGGAAATATGGAAGGTTAGTGTTATGAAGGGGAGAGGGGGGAGAGAGGTGGCACGACTGCCTCACACACACACACACACACACACACACACACACACACACACACCATTCACACTGACACATTCACACTTTCCTCCCCACAAATATGATTAGTTTTCACTCTTTTAATCTACAAATACATAAAAAAGAGAGTGAGAAAGACAATCAGTGCAATGTTAATTCCAACAAGAGACAAAAGAGTAATAATAATAATAATAATAATAATAATAATAATAATAATAATAATAATAACAATAAATGAGGTAGTTAATGTGAGCCTATCAGGAAAAACAGTAATAAAAACAGACAAACAAAGTGTAAGTTAGTTAGTTAATTAGTTAGTCCATACCACGGTGCTCTTATTGCAATATATATAATAATAATAATAATGATAATAATAATAATAATAATAATAAAGTATTGTGAGTAGAAATAATAAAAAGTGTGGCCAAATTAATGCATTTACGTATATATTATTATGAACCACTATTCAAACACATGCGTGGCGGCTTGGAGTCAAATGCAACAGATGTGCAAGAACAGGTGTGCCTTGACTCCAGCCGCTCAGGTGTGGCCGTGCCCTCTCGCGACACACCTGTCAGGATTACGGTAAGGGGTAAAGGGGAAGGCCATCACCTGTCGTGGATGAGGGGAGGGAAGGGCAGGTGTGTAGGGGGTTAGAGGTGACAGGTGTGTGTGTGTGTGTGTGTGTGTGTGTGTGTGTGTGTGTGTGTGTGTGTGTGTGTGTGTGTGTGTGTGTGTGTGTGTGTGTGTGTGTGTGTGCGCGTGTGTTTGGATCATAATATACACGCAACATACATTATACAGGAGAAGGAGGAGGAGGAGGAGGAGGAGGAGGAGGAGGAGGAGGAGGAGGAGGAGGAGGAGGAGGAGGAGGAGGAAAAGGAGGAGGAGGAAAAGGAGAGGAAAATTGAATATCTTATATTTATATAGTTTGTTTTACACACACACACACACACACACACACACACAC
This sequence comes from Cancer borealis, assembly GCA_036785275.1. Lineage (NCBI taxonomy): Eukaryota > Metazoa > Arthropoda > Malacostraca > Decapoda > Cancridae > Cancer > Cancer borealis. The sequence continues at coordinate 35,291 of JAXIVD010002557.1, forward strand.
ACACACACACACACACACACACACACACCACACACACACACACACACACACAGGTAATGCTTTCACTGTGTCATGTTTGAGGGGTGGGGGGGGCATAGGAGGGCGTAGGGCCAGTTAACTAAATCTAATTGAAAAATACTTTGTCTTGTCTGATATGCAAATCGGAGTCTGCAAGTGTTATCACGTGACGAGGAAACCGATCAATCAAGAATATCAAAGTTTCCCCTTACATACACCTTAAATGCCGTTTTCTTTCATGGCTCACAGAAAACGGGCCGTAAATTCCCACTTTACAATCAGAGAAAGTTTTAAAATGAATTTCTTACGTGAATAAACTTCTATATGCAATTCCTTTCACTTTAGCAAGCTCGATTTCTATTACTATGATAGAAAACGGCATTAGGGTTGTATTTAAGGAGAGGCTATAGCAGTTCCTATAATTGGTCATCTAACTAAGTGACAATTATAACATTGTCAGAATACTGTGATATAACTGGCCAGGTAAGGCGAGTTTTGTGGTATTAGTAATAGTTATGTTGTGTGTGTGTGTGTGTGTGTGTGTGTGTGTGTGTGTGTGTGTGTGTGTGTGTGTGTGTGTGTGTGTGTGTGTGTGTGTGTGTGTGTGTTTTAAATGTATATATTTGTATTTGGAAGTGGTCCTATAATATTTACGGAGGAGTTATGGGAGGGGGAAGGAGGAAGGAGGAGAAGAATGAACGGGGTGAGCAAATGGAGGGAGGGAAGGAAAGGGAGATGGAAGAGGTGATCCTGGGCGCGATCAGGAAGACATATTGAATGGAGGAAAGCAGTGAAAGAGAGAGAGAGAGAGAGAGAGAGAGAGAGAGAGAGAGAGAGAGAGAGAGAGAGAGAGAGAGAGAGAGAGAGAGAGAGAGAGAGAGAGAGAGAGAGAGAGAGAGAGAGAGAGAGAGAGAGTAGATTGGCATGAAATATAAGGCATGAGATGGGGGGGGGGGGTTGCATTGTAGGAGTGATGTGAAGGCTGACGAAGTAAAGGTTGTTGGGTATTGAGGTGCAGGATGGGCAGTGAGGATGCCGAGGCAGGATGGGGGTGGTGTGGCACATGGCAGGGGGAGGAGTGGGGGGTGAGGGGGGGTCAGGGTGAGGGCTGCGGGGAGGCGTCGCGGGAGGGCACGGACGCCACGTCGGCGGGGGCCGCCTGCGCCACCTTCGAGTAGCGGTGTGAGCCGCCCGTGGGGGACTGTGGGCGCCCCAGGGAGGGCCTTCGCAGGGAGCCCCCGCCCCGCGACCCCAGCAGCGAGCGGGCAACGCTACCTGTGTCCACGATGACGTCTATGAGGTCCATGGACTTGGCGAAGGCGTCGCGGAGGTTGACATGGTGGAAGGAGACGATGGAGCCCTCGCGCTTGGCACGCTCGAGGGCTTCCCGCCTCTTGATGGCCTTCTCCCGCCGCATCTGGTTCTTGTAGAACTCGGCGAAGTTGTTGACGATGATGGGAATAGGCAGCGCAATGACCAGCACACCACAGATGCAACACACGGAACCGATCACTTTCCCGAGGGGCGTGATTGGGTACATATCGCCGTACCCCACCGTCGTCATAGTGATGCCCGCCCACCAGAAAGTTTCGGGGATACTTTTGTACACAGGGTTCTCGTCTTTTTCCGCAAAATAGCAGAGGCTCGAAAAGATTAACACGCCCATGGCTAAAAACAACATCAACAAACCTAACTCTTTATATGAATTTTTCAGTGTAAAGCCCAAGCTCTGCAGCCCCGTCGAGTGTCGGGCTAACTTTAGAATTCTGAGAATTCTCATAATTCTGAAGATCTGAACGATCCTTCTCACGTCCTGGAACTGATCCGTGTGTTTGTTGGACTCTATGAGGAACAGCGAGACAAAGTAGGGCAGGATGGCCAGCAAGTCTATCACGTTCATCGCCCCTTTAAAGAATTTCCACTTGTTGGGGCTCGCGGCGAACCTTAGGACGTACTCGAGGGTGAACCAGGTGATGCACACTGCCTCCACCATGGCCAGTTTCTCATTGTCGCCCTGCTCCGGTCCCTGAAAGCTGGGCACCGTGTTGAGCACGAGCGCGAGGGTCGACATGACGATGAAGATCACGGAGATCACAGCCAGCACCTGCGGAAACCAAGAACCCAGACCGTCACCCGAGTGCTCCCGCGCCTACCCCACCCACCCCGCCCACGGTGTGCTGCCCTACCCCACCACAGCCACGCCTCGGCCACGCCACGGCCACGCCTTGACGACCATTGGAGGCTTGGAGGCTGAGAAATCTTTTTATGTGTATGAAAGTCCCTCGTCTGACGGTGAACTACGATGTGCGGTTATGTTATGTTGTCATTATTATTATTATTATTATTATTATTATTATTATTATTATTATTATTATTATTATTATTATTGTTAACATCATCGTCATTGATATACTTTACAAAACATCCCAACGAGACAATGACCGCGGCGTGACTTAGTCTTGGCCGCAGCCTTGCCTCGCCTCCCCATTCAGTGACCCCGTTCAGGCCTACTCCTTTCTCCTACCCACGGCTTGAGCCTAAACCAAACCTATCCAGAACAAAAGGAGAGATGCTTGAGCCAATGTTATCGCCCTGCCTTGTGGTGTCCGTGGCCTGGCCGAGCGTTGGTGGACTGTGAGGAGCTTTGGGCTTCAACACATATCTGTAGTCAGTGTGTGGACAGTGTGAGCGTAACCTTGAACACACTGGTTAGGGCTGTGAGGAAACATAACGGAAAAAAGGAGGGAGTAAAAAAAAAGTAGAATTAAAACACGTCTTTGGGGTTCAGATGGAAATAAAATCCTGTTTAGGGTATAAATAAGGCTTGAAAAGGAGAGTGACGAGGGGAGGGTTGGTCACTGGGCTCAGTGTCGCCCGGGGTGGTAAAATAAATCAAAATGTAACATTGTAATTGTTTTTTTGTTTTAATGTCATGCTTTTTGACCTTTCACCCCCTAGATCACTTCCCTTTCATGGGGAGCCCTGGTCCTGCTTAGCAATGTCATGTCCCTAACCAGGTATAAACATAAATCACAGGAACAAAATGAACAGGTGTGTAGGCTGCTGCGTCATCTGCAGGCGTTAAATAAGGCTGTAAAATATGTGGTGAAATTAAAATAATGGTTTTGTTACGTCTTCTGGTAAAACTGCACTGAAAATCAAGGCATAAATCATAAAGGGATAAGTGATGAACAGGATGGTTGGTAAGCCTGGGACGTTATAATAAAGCTGCAACGTTCACAGGCGTTACTTGGTGTTGGGATTCACATCAAACAAAAACAGAAATCACAACAAAGTCATACAAAGTTATAATAGTAGAGATTAAAAATTTTTTCTTAACAGCAACTAATTTGTGTGTGTATATTTGTGTGTGTCAGTAAGTATGAGCACGAATCTGAAGGCAACACAGGAGCACTCGGGGGATGGCTCTCGCCAGGTCTTAGTCTAGCCCGGTCATTAGTGTGCACAGAGGCCTCAGCCACTTACTACCTGCCTGCCAGCCTGGGCCGGCCTGACCTAGCGTGATGCACAGGCCTACATAGGGATGCTCGGGTTAACGGGATTATCACTGGGAGCGCCGGGCCGAGGTTAAGTTTTAAGTGAGTTACCGCGTCATGCTGGAAGGAGTCCCGGCGCCCGACGCCCTCAGGCAGGTCGTGTCGCGCCCTCCACGGAGGACCCGAGACGCCCGGCCTGAGGGAGGCACAGCCGACGGGACTTCTAGGATGTTAACTGAGAGGACACCGACGGAGTTCAGTTCAATGAAAACCCCGCGGGGGATTCCCGGACAAGCTTTTCATTGTTATGATCGCGGTGCCCTGAAGCGGCGCATGAGACAAGCAGAAGGGAAGCGACACACTACAGAGGGAGAGACGAGGCGGCACCGGCACGCGCGGGGTAGGGGAAGAGCGTCTCTCTCTCACTCTCTTTCTCTCTCTCTATCTCTCTCTCTCACACAACTTGTGGCGGCACAAAACGATGCTGTGAATGCCTTGAGCGTGCAGATCTCATGCGGCACTGTGATTCTTGCGGTCATTGCGCTGTACCCTCCCGCCCTGCCCCAAGGGCGGCCCGGCACGTCGCCTGTGAGCCGATCCGGCCAGGGTGCCGCCTGCTCCGCCCACCATCAGGCTGAGCAGGTGGCTGGCCGGCCGGACCTGCGCCGCGCCCGCATGACATGAACGGGTGCGGGCGCGGCGCGACTCTGCATATTGCATGAGGGCGGCTGCAGGGTCGCCCCGAGAGCATGTCTTCACCACACATAAGCGGTGCTACACCTAACAGTGCACACGGCCCCGGCCCCGTGACCCCCGTCCCGTCCAGCCCGAGGGGCAGGGCGGGACGGGGGGCACGGGGCTGAGGGGGACGTGCGCTTGACATCAGTGAGAACATCGAATAGTACAGAGAAGCGCCAGTGTCTGCCTGCCCGTCCCCACGCTGTCCCGGGGATGGAGACCAATGTTGCCTGAGTTCAATGGCAGGAGTGGGGACACAGGGGGTTAGGGAGGGTATTGGCTTACAGGAAGCGAGGACATGGGTGGGGTGGTGGGAAGGGTGGAGGGTGGGTGGTCCCCTTAATGGCGTGAGGCAGCCAGACGGGCACTTGGCACGGGGCGGGGCAGGCAGACACTCCGCCCCCACACTCTGGAAGAAATGCAGTTGTCTCCATGAAACACAGGAAATAAAGCCTTCACTCCACACACTGTTTACAACAGAGAGTTTAGCTGTACATTGCTGGGAAGGGCACGCGGGGAGGCGTCCACGCCGCCGCCACCGCCCACCACCAACTCAACACTCTTGTCATTACTAACGCCTTACTCCCGTCTCCTAACGGAGGACGGAGGGCAACTCAGGAATTCTAGATGAGGACGTGGAATAACTTAATGAATGAGGTGAAGAAAACTACAAAAGAACTTTTATAACTTTGGAAACTAACTATTGACGGAACTCCTAATCTTGCCACCGTGTTGGGTCACAGTACAGGCCACGGTGACCCTCTACCTTAACACCTCCACACCCTTGAGGCGCCTCACACGCCAGCACCGCCCGCCCCAGGCACCGTCCGGTCACCTCAGCACTGACGAGTACCTGAGGCCACCACGGAAGTGTCTGGGGCGTGGCGTGGCACTGGCGGGGTTGAGGTTCACCGGGAAAGGCAGTGCATGCCCGGCCCACCTTGGCCTCTGCACGCCAGCCTCACCCTCACCTGTCCAAGCCGTGACCACACACTGCAGTATTCCAATTGTTCAAAGTTACCTTTTGTATGACCTTAAATGTTTTTACATTTTTTTGTGATTCTTCTTCTTCTTCTTCTTCTTCTTCTTCTTATTATTATTATTATTATTAATATTATTATTATTATCATTATATCTATCATCATCATCGTCATCATTACTGTGCATTCAATACAATCGTTGCATGTATTTTCCCGCCTGTTACGTGTTCTGTTCCTGGTCTGGTTACTCCCAGTTTTCGGTCATAATTAGTGTATTTTCAACGTTCAATTAGTTACGTAATTAATCCGTGAATCATTTTTGGGGAATTATCAACAAACGTTTCGTCGTTACGTATATATGAGTGAACTATTGAATGACCTTGAAATAATAATGTTCCGCCTCGTTAATGCATATCAACACAGGTCAAGAAACAAGCTAATTGGCAGTTAAAGAGAAGAAGAAACAACAGTACATCATTAACTGCCTCGCGCTAATTATCTAAACATTTCTTAATTATTGACATTATTTGAGCGTAAGTGAATCAAAGAAAAAAATAATGTGCTTCAGTGGATGTCAGTAACTTGAGTGTCTGTTTGTTATGAGAGTGTGTTGAACCTCCTCCTCCTCCTTCTCCTCCTCCTCCTCCTCCTCCTCCTCCTCCTCCTCCTCCTCCTCCTCCTCCTCCTCCTCCTCCTCCTCCTCCTCGTCCTCCTCCTTCTCCTGAACTTTGGGGAGAAGATTCAGTCTCTCTTAGGATTCTTATGATGTAACCTTACGTGAGACTACTGTTTATATCCTCCTTTAGGAAGAGAAGGATAGAAAGGACGGGGAGGAGGAGGAGGAGGAGGAGGAGGAGGAGGAGGAGGAGGAGGAGGAGGAGGAGGAGGAGGAGGGAGATAATGGTTGTGTTGTAAGAGAAAAAAGGAGGAGGAGGAGGACAGTGGAAAGGAAGAATATCAAGGACTGAAGAAGGGAAAGAGGAAAAATCAGGAAGAAAATGGAGGGTAAATACCAGGGAGAGAAGGGAAGAAGGAGAGAGAGAGGGAGGAAGACATAGAGGAAACACGAAGGGGATTAGTAGGGGAGGGAGGGAGAGGAAGGGAGGGATTGAGGAGGAAAACAAGAGGGAAAGTAGGAGAGTAATACGAAATAATCTTCTCGTCCTTTGTGTGAGAAATATAAATCACCTTTTTTCTTGACACATTTCAAGATTGGCGGAAAAAAAAGGGACCAGATTTGAGACTTTAATAAAATTCTTGCGGTGATGTTATCGATCTGACTTCCACTCTCTCTTTCCATCCTTCCTCCTCTTTCCTCCTCCTCCTCCTCTTCCTCCTCCTCCTCCTACTCCTCCTCCTCCTCCTCCTCCTCCTCCTCCTCCTCCTCCTTTTCCTCCTCCTCCTTCTCCTCCTCCTCCTCCTCCTCCTCCTCCTCCTCCTCCTCCTCCTCCTCCTCCTCCTCCTCCTCCTCCTCCTCCACGAATTCTGCATTGCGGTATTCTGAAACTGAAGTCACTTTGCACCCGTTCGGTCGGTGGCTTAAGAATGACGGTGTTCGGATGGCTGGGTTTAGCGCTTCAGATTAAGAGTTTTTTGTGTTTATTTCTCTCTCTCTCTCTATCCTACTCTCTTTCTCTCTCTCCTCTTGGTTTGAGAGTCTTGGAGGAAGGACATTTTATATTGTTTACTCATGATTTATTTCAATCTTTTCTTTTCTCATATTTGTTTGAAATTATTTACTATTTTTGATCGTGTTGAGATTAATTAATTGAATGGTGGAATTTTTAGTGGCAATGATAATAATAATAATGAAAATGATAATGATAATAATTACAATGGTCTTTTCCACCTTCCTATAATATGAGTAATTTTATGAGATTATCGCGACACCACAAAAGCTTATTTGATCTTTTCTTCTTAAACTTTTCTAATACATTATTTTTAGAGTGAGAAAGCGACCATATAATTTTTTTAATCCTTCAACATTCTCCTGTAAAAGTGAAAAAAAATTGGTTCAAGTATTCTTATATATTAAAATAGAAAAAAAGATATTCTGAAGCACATTTCTTTCATAAGATTCACTTGGTTTTGTTGAGTTTTTCTTAATACGAATTTTTGAATTAATTCTTCACAATTTTATTTTAGTTTCATTTACCTGCGTCTAATTAATAATTTAGCAATTCTTCAACGTAGTAAACATTCCTTAAAACCCTCCTTGACGTCAAAACACTGTTATTTCCTACTCGGGTTTAATAATTATTTCCTGTAAAACCATCACAGATTTCATTTTTCTAAAGAATGACCTTAACTATGCAACGTTTCTTACTTAAGGTCAAATAGTGTAGTTTATCACACAACCTTAGCCTCGTTAGTACCAAAAGGTGTGCTGGTGTTTGTTCATCCTTTCTATAACTTATGACACCACCAAGATATATATTCACCTTTACTTAAATACTTATAATCATTGAGTGGAATACTGCAGCTTGTGTCACGACTCACACACACACTGTATCATCACATCATTAATAGAACACTAATCATCAACACGAAAACGCCTCACTGACTCTGTGTTAAATAGGCTTCCTTCGCCTCATTGACAGTGTTACCAGCGCCGCGTGCAGCCCTCCGCCAGTGTGTCAGGGGGAGGGAGGATTAGGAGAGGGTGGTAGAGTAAGGGGCAGGCAGGTAAGGTAAGGTATAAGGGCAGGTATGGTAACACTGGCGGCGGGGCTGTACACTGGCCAGGTAGGAACAGGTGTACTGGTGGTCACGTCGGGAAATGATATCACAGGTGTCCACAGAGGAGAGTCAGCGGACAGGTAACAGGTGTGAGGTGGACGGGTTGCAAGGGGTGTTCTGATAGAGGGTGACACGTACGGTACATGAACAGAACTTGGCGTATTGTAGGCCTCGAAAACACTTATGAATGTTGAGGACCCAAGAAAATCAAGGCAACTATGAAAATGTTGAAAAATAAAGGTTTGATCCCGAGTTTTAAGCAGGAAATTGAGTGATATGATAGAAGTGAGATGCAAGATGAATGAAGAGGAGTGGATCGTTGCTGAAAAGAGTTAGATTAGTAAGAATCATAAGTACTTGAAGACACTTATAGATAGAATAGAATAAATATAGATGAAAGAAAGTTTCAATAAGTGTTCAGACAAAGATTCACTGATACAATAGTAGTTGAAGATAACCGAAGAGAAATATATAAATAGTTATTGAAAAAGAGTCACATTAATAGGAGACAAAAAAATAAAAATAAAAAACACTTAGAATAACAAACAACCTCAAGTAATATAAGAAGAGGAAATTTTAAAGTAATTAAGAAATTCCAGAAAACTTGTAAATAATTGTGAAATAGTTACAAAAATTAGTTAGACAGATAGCAATAATTAAATATAATAAAGAGAGAAATATAACTAACATAACATACACGAGAGAGAGAGAGAGAGAGAGAGAGAGAGAGAGAGAGAGAGAGAGAGAGAGAGAGAGAGAGAGAGAGAGAGAGAGAGAGAGAGAGAGAGAGAGAGAGAGAGAGAGAGAGAGAGAGAGAGAGAGAGAGAGAGAGAGAGAGAGAGAGAAGAGAGAAACACACATAAATACAATAATTAAAACGCCAGAGCAGTGTCAGTCTGCTCTGGCGGGCCATGTGGCGTGGTGGTGGTGGTGGTGGTGGTGAAAGTGGTGGTGGTGGTGATAGTGGTGGTGGTGGTGGTGGTGGCGGCCGCGGGGGAATAACAATAAGGACGGTGGAGGAGGTGGAGGTGGTTCACAAATATTAAGGTAAAGGATGCTGGGTTTTGACTAAGGGTTAAAGGGCAGGTTAAGGTAAGTTTTTTGTTCTAATTAAGGTGCGGGTTAGTTTTTTTTTGGGTGGTATACAAATAGTACTTGTAATAATAGTAGTAACAACAACCAAGATTTGTGGAGACAACGTGTTAATATTACAACATAGAGAATTGTAGTCATATTAGTCTAATTAAGAGGCAACAGGCTCCTTCTAACCAGGTAAGTCAAGGTGAACATTGTTATGATACGTGAAGCACAATAGAAAGTTTTTTTTCTTCTTATATACAGAATTTGACTTTTATTGAGAAATTAACTTTTCTTTTTAACCTTCACTTTTTCCTTTTTTTTTCTATTAAAAACGTGTTGCCTCCATAAACAAAGCTACACGAAGACACATATAACACAATAACAATAGTAGTAGTAGTAGTAGTAGTAGTAGTAGTAGTGGTAGTAGTGGTAGTGGTAGTGGTAGTGGTAATAGTAATAGTGGTAGTGGTAGTGGTAATAGTAATAGTGGTAGTAAATAGTAGTAGTAGTAGTAGTAGTAGTAGTAGTAGTAGTAGTAGTAGTAGTAGTAGTAGTAGTGGTAGTAGTAGTAGTAGTAGTGGTAGTAGTAGTTAGTAGTGAAAATGTAAGAACACATATATTAGTGTGTAACATACTTATCAAAGTGTGCTGACAGAGAGCTTGGAAAAACACCATAAATATAAGTAAGTCACAGCTAAATAAGTTAGTTCTGTAAGTAGTTAGTTATTAAAAAAAAAATAAAAGCTGTGCCAACCAGAGAAGGCGAATAACTAATAGTAAATAGTAATAGTCTGATCATTCCTAAGAGGGAGACATTTATAAACCACCAAGCGACAGGAGAGAAGGGTTGATACATGGGAGGGAAGATCTAATTGTCTGCCTACGATGACACACATTGCTGGGTCTTCAATTAATAAATTTAAAAAAAACATAAAAAGAAAGATTAAAATGTTACTTTTCTTTCCACAGAGTCTCGAAGCTGCTACAAACCCGCCTCTCCCGCCCTCTACCTGCTCCACACACCGATAAGATTAGGTAAGTACTGTGTTTTGTTCTGTTTGAATCTTAATAGTGGTTGGATTGTGGGATTCATTGATATAGTCGGTAAGTAATTGTTTTTTTTTGTAATCCGTTTGTTTTGTAGTTATTATTGTTTTTTTTATGTTTGGAGAAATTACTGTTTGTTGAGAGTTATAAATGTTTTCCTTTTCTGTTAAGTTCTAAACGTAATTATGTGAAAATATTGGCAATTGATTAGTTTTCTTTCATATCGACAAAGAAAAGGGAAACTATCTTAATATATATTGGAATCACTATAAGATTTTTTTTGGTTTATGGTGAAGAATATATATTGTAAGTTTAAGGACATTTTTGTTGTTGTTGATCTGCACTGGACTCTTTGTTTGTTTGTATCGTGTTGTGTCCAGGCGAGGTAATGGCAGGGTGTGGAGAGGTGAGGGCGGGCGGGGCGGGGCGGGGCGTCAGAAGCGTGCAAGGTTGTTCATGACAGAGAGAGAAAAATAGTGTGACGTGATCCATCAATTTTTTTTTATATTATTATCATTATCATTATTGTTATTACTATCATCTAGTGACTAACCTTGTGAACGTAACTACGGCAGTGGTACACACAAGACTACGTACATACATAGAGTACAACATACATACATATACATACACACATACGCTCTCACACATACATACATACATACACACACAGTCTTGTCTTGTGTGCACTAAGACGAACGCTAGTAGTGGTGACCGTTCAGTGGTAACACACACACGCACACACACAGGTTAATTGATAAACTAGTACGGTAATCAAGATACAGGTGAGCTAGTGTCTCCTGGTGCCTACATGAACTCAGTACACATGTGGAGACTCGACTACTCTTTCACGGGCTGTGCATCAGTATTGTGCTATTCTACTCTCTTCAAAAAAATCCGCCTGAAAAGGAAATCTCAAAAAATTGGGTTAGCGGCACATCGTTAAAAAAATTATTGTTAAAGAGAAGAAAAAAATTGACACATACAATAGCATGAAAAGTATTAAAATATGTTTAGTTATGCCTCATAAAACACACGCACACACGTGTATCTAAGTGTGTGTGTGAGGGAGAGGAAAAAAAAGTCTTAGTTTGTGGATAACTTTTCTGTGGCAGTGAAAACATCTACTCTAATTCAATAGAAAAGGATGAAAAAAAAAAAAATAAATAAATAAAGATCACAATTATGTCTTCTATTGATCACATACGAGTTCTTAATTTCCTCATTAATTCTTTTTCAAACCAATTCAATTCAATTCAAACCTTCATCAAAAACACGTATCAATATAACAAATTATCCTTTAGTAAAAACAACAAATTAAACCAAAAAATATAACCTCCTAGAAATAAAAGTAAAGACTATATATATAAAAAAAACTTTAAACATGTCATCAAAATAACCTTAACTACACAAGACACAAGAGAAGGAGAAGCAGTATCACCTGTCCTTCACCTCTCACCTGTGCCGTGTTTAAGGCGCCTGTGGAGACATTACTAAAGGGGGAAAGAACCATTTTATAACATCATAATATCGATCTTACTTACACTACAGCATTGCCACCTGGAGCACTTTAGGGGGAAGGGGAGGTAAGGGTGAAAATAAGACCCACTGAGAAATATGAACTTGGTAGGGTGATTATAGTACCTCTAGGGAGAAAAAAGTGTAATCTAGGGGGAAATGGGGCGTGTCAGGGAAAAATGTAGTGTTATGTTAGTATTAGGGAAATTTTTGGGAATGTGATGAGAGTAAAGGATTTGTATGTGATTTTTATAGGTGTGATAATTAATTCATAGATGTCATTAGTTTTTATTTCCATTTTATCATACTTTTTTTTTTCTTATTCTTGTCACGTTTTTTTATTTTCCATTTGATAAGAAAAGTTTAGATTATTTTACACACACACACACACACACACACACACACACACACACACACACACACACACACACACACACACACACACATACACACACATTTGCACGCAATGCTAATATAATACTTCTTGGTCCTAATCGTGTTTCCTCCTTCTTTCCCTCCCTTCCCTCCCTTCCCTCCCTTCCCTCCCTTCCCTCCCTTGCCCTCCCTTCCCTCCCTTTGTGTTGTCGACGTTTGAGTCCACTTGTTGCTCCCTGAAATGCACTTTATTTTTCCTGCCTCCATTTCTTGCGTTCTCAAAAGATGTGATATTTTTGGACCAGGCAGTTTAGACCCAAAGACGTGGTTATTTTTTTTCCTGTTTTATTTATTTATTTATTTATTTATTTTATATATTGCTTTGGGTTTTATTGTTATTGTTGTTAGTTTAGAGAGAGAGAGAGAGAGAGAGAGAGAGAGAGAGAGAGAGAGAGAGAGAGAGAGAGAGAGAGAGAGAGAGAGAGAGAGAGAGAGAGAGAGAGAGAGAGAGAGAGAGAGAGAGAGAGAGAGATATTTATGTTTCTCCACACCATAACAAGACACCATTAACCTCGCGGTGAAGTGAACGTTTCCTGGTGACTATTTATGGTGAAGTTGATGATGCGGAAAAATATTGTGGACTCGGGCAGAAAAGGCGGGAAAAAAAGAGGAAAAAAATATATCGAGGGAGAAAATGACGATGACGTGGTTGTTTAGGTAAAGAAAATCAATGAGTGAGAAAAAAAAAAATAAATAAAAATGAGAAAAAGACATTTGGAATAAAATCAACTTGTTTTCATATAAATTATTCTCTGATTTTAACGTAATTTTGTCTATTGTCTTTTTTGTGACTTTTTTTTAATTACAGAAAATTATGTATATGTATAAAAAAAAAAATGGAAGGAGTCGCTGGTTTGAAAAATGAAATTGAAGCTTCGAAAATGTGTGAACGAGTCTCCTCTCTATTCTCTTCTTCTTCCTCCTCTTCCCTCCTCCTCCTCTTCCCTTCTCTCTTCTCTTGTTCTTTTGAGTTTACTTTCTTTACGCTTGAGAAAGTAGAACACCACCTCCAGGCTTCATTATTAATTCTCTCTCTCTCTCTCTCTCTCTCTCTCTCTCTCTCTCTCTCTCTCTCTCTCTCTCTCTCTCTCTCTCTCTCTCTCTCTCTCTCTCTCTCTCTCTCTCTATCTCTCATGTATACTTAGTCATCAAAGCGGAAAAGGATGTCAAACTTTCTTTTTTTTCCTTAGTATTTTCATATCTTTCATTTTTTCCTTTTAAACTGTATTCAAGATTGTCATTTTTTTTTTTCTTGATCTTTTTTTTTTCCTTTCATCTCGGCGACAAAGTTCAAAAGTGGGATGAAACTCCTTGTGTTTTAGTATTACATTCTCCTTTGCTCACTCGTAAGTCATATAAATCATAGTGTTTTATTTTTATAACCTTTAATAAGTTTTACTAATAGGAGGCAAACAATACCATTAGATATACCTGTAATTAGTCTTAGTGTGTTTTAGTTTCTCTTTTCTACCTGGTTATGTTAATTTTTATAGATAATGTCTAATTTTATTTAATTATATTGATTGATATTCTTTTTTAATGTCACCGCCCTACTACTACCACTACTACTACTACTACTACTACTACTACTACTACTACTACTACTACTACTACTACTACTACTACTACTACTACTACTTTCACTTCTTTTATCACATTGGTAATCTTATGTCTGTGGTTATGATGAATGGGAACACATAAATCATCGTCATTAAAATCCTTGCCTTTTATTACCACGAGTGACCGCAGCGTGGAGTCGCAGTGTTTAGCAAGGGAGGAGGCAGGGAGGAGGCAGGGAGGAAGCAGGGAAGAGGTAGGGAGGAGGCAGGGAGGAGGCAGAGAGGAAGGGTGAAAGTGGGAGGGAGGAGGAAAGTGGAGGAAAAAAGATGCGGAGACAAACACAAAATGGGATAGAGGGAGGAGGAAAAGAATATAGGAAAGAGATTAATGGAGGGAAGCGGAGGGATAATAGAAGCAATGAGAGAGAGAGAAAATAGAAAAAGAGAGAGAGAGAGAGAGGGAGAGGGAAACTGAGGTCATGTTTTAGAGGGTTTGGGGGGGGTTGGGGTCAGGTAATTAAGGGGTGATTATGCGGGCCATGTTAAGAAACGACTTGACTGTGTGTGTGTGTGTGTGTGTGTGTGTGTGTGTGTGTGTGTGTGTGTGTGTGTGTGTGTGTGTGTGTGTGTGTGTGTTAATCAAATCACTTTTACATCACTGTTCCTATATATACACCTTTTCTTTTTCTTTCCCTTTTTTCCTCTCTGTCTCGCCTCCTCGCTAGTAATGAGTCTATCCCACCTCCTGCTGCGCCTTCTGCTGTCTTTAGGAAACGACTGAGGGAGGATAACAACACAACAGCTGTAGATATTGACTTATGTCCGTCACCTGTAAGAATTGTACCATTGCTCCTCTCTACCTTCCCCTCTACCTTCCCCTCCTTTCCCTCTCCTTTCCTCTTGGTTGCGATGTTGGCAGAAAAGAAAATAGGAAGGAAAACACGCAAGATTTTAGTTATCTCAAAAAGAATCACAGAAAGAAGATACAATTAGAGTGAGAAAGAAAGAGTGAGCGAGAGAAAGAGAGATGGGAAACTATAATCTGAGAAGGGAAACAAAGAATGAAAATAGGAAAACATTTTAAACCATCCAATATATATATGATAATAATGATGATAAACTTTTCCTCGTCTTCATTAGTACCTGAATGAAATAGCTACAATTTTCCGCATAGGTGAGACGCATGCAATTCATTAAGGAAGCAGGTAAAGGGGTTAACGTGGATTAGACTGCATTAATTACACACCTGGCAGATTGAATGCAGGTAAAACGCTATCAGGTAAACCGGGCCAGGATTATTTTGTATATATTTTTTTCTGACTGATAACGTGTGTGTGTGCGTGTGTATGTGTGTGTTGGTGCGACACTCTCAAGGTCACTGTACTAATTAACGCAATGTGTGTTGGTATAAAGGAGGAGGAGGAGGAGGAGGAGGAGGAGGAGGAGGAGGAGGAGGAGGAGGAGGAGGAGGAGGAGAGGAGATGACTTAGTAAATGACAGGTTAAAGATAAGATAAAAATATAACAATAATAAACGTAATGTAATAATGTGATTGAAACACAAAATTAAGAAAAAATTGAGTAAAACTTTATATTTAAACGAAATAAAAGCCTCATAAGAATTAAACAGGAAAGAAAAAATGGAAAAACATGAAGATTATTGATTATTTATCCATTTGTATTTTTCATAATTTTCATCCCTTTCCAATACTTTTAAATGGAGTTAGAATTCTTCACTTTTTTCACTGATTTTCTTCATCTTTTCTTCCTTGAGCTTGTTTCGTAATCTGGTGAGTCTGGTTTTCATTACCTGCGTGGGGCGTCAGGCTGCAGGGGTGACTCAACTTTTTGTACTGTGACGTCATTGGGTTTTATGGTGACCTTTCTAGAAGTTCAGGAAGGAGAAAGAAGGGAGGAAGGGAAGGAGAAGGGGAAAGGGGCGAGGGACGAGAAATGAGGGAACGAAAAAAGAGGAAGTTGAAATGGCGTATTATGGAATTTACTTTTTTTTTCTTTCCTATATAAAAAAAAGAGTAAAAAAGGAATGGATATTGAAAGAGGAGGAGAAAGTGTAGTGATGAGGAGGAGAAAACGTTTACAAGAGGAGGAGGAGGGAGGAGGAGGAGGAGGAGGAGGAGGAGGAAAAAAGGAAAATAGAAAATAATATCACCACCACCAACACCACTTTTCACCACCACAACTACCACTACCACAACCACTACCACCACCACTACCACAACCACCACCACTACCAAAGAAGAAAAAGTCGAGGAGCTGGAAAGTTAGGGAGGAGGAAGAAGAGGTAACCTAACTTTCGTAGGATTTATGGGGAGAGAGAGAGAGAGAGAAGTAAAAGAAAAAGTGAGAGGGAAAGAGAGAGAACATCCCCAGTGACCGAACATCATAATTTCCTCAACTTATTCATATTTTTCACCCTCCTTGTCATCATTTCATCCTTAGAGACTCATTCCTCCACACCTCCACCCTATCTCCACCTCCACCTCCACCTCCACCCAGTAGCCACCTCTCACCCTCCCTCCCTCGTCCATCAGGCAGCTCCAGACCCCTAAAATCAACCGTCTCAGGCTCAGGACGGTCGTTTCCTGATACATATTCAAGCAACGTGGGGCGAGACAGGCTATTATCCCCTACCAAGCGACCGTGACGGGTTGGGGCCATCCTAAACCTGGGAACGGAACTGAGCTTTTATTTTTATTTATTTCTAGTTTTTATTATTATTGTTATTGGGTTTTTAATTTTTTTTTTTAATTTATTTATATGTATGTGATTTTTCTTGGTATTTTGGTTGGATGTTTTTTTTTTTTTTAGTTTTTTCTAATTGTAGTTTTTGAAGTTTGGTTTGATTGTGGGTTCTTCCTCTTCTTCTTCCTCCTCTCCTCCTCTTCCTCTCCTCCTCCTCCTCCTCCTCCTCCTCCTCCTCCTCCTCCTCCTCCTCCTCCTCCTCCTCCTCGATCGGCTACTTTTCTTGTCATTCTTAAAGAGATGGAGGCAAAAATAACTTGCTAATTACTTTGATAGTGATGAAAATGAGCTTCGCGTGACGCTCTCTGTGGCTGATGACGAGGCGGCGATGTGGTGTGTGTGTGTGTGTGTGTGTGTGTGTGTGTGTGTGTGTGTGTGTGTGTGTGTGTGTGTGTGTGTGTGTGTGTGTGGTGTGAAAGATTAGATACACATGTAGTTTTAATAATACAAATACTTGCCCATTTTTCATCATCACCACCATCATCACCGCATCAAATTTAGACGAAGAGGTAAAATTATGCATCGTTTCCCCTCTAAAGCAGAGCAATTACCCCGCGATAAAGGAAGCAGCGGAGGAGAGTAAACCTTAAACATGCTCTCTTACCTAACACCTGAGTAACGCTTCACCTGATCTCACCTTAGTGTTAATTAATACTTAGAAGGGGGAAGAAGGAGAGAAAGAAAGAGAGAAAGAGAGTTTTTTTAATATAACTGTAGAATTAGTAAGTTAATTTAATAGAGTACAATTAAGGGTTAAGTTAAGGGGTGTTTGTGGTTTGAAAAGGGATTAAAAGGTAGGTGTGTTTTACTTAAGTGTTAAAGTAAAGGTCAGATTAAACGTAAATAGTACAAAATAAAGCAAAAAAAAAAAAAAAAGGTTAGTTATCAAAAAAAGATAAAGCGAGAAACTATATAAAAAAACTATATAAAAAAACCAAGTGAATAGTGACTTATGAGAGTAGATTAAAAATAGATGACAAGACACAAGAGACTCAGAGACGCCAGACAATCTTTTATGGGACCCGAAACTCCTCTCTATGTAAGGCAATATAACCTATGCATTATAGGACGCATGAAACTGCTCTTGGCAAGGCGAGGAGGGCAGTGAAGAGGGAAGGAACAGGAGCCAAGCAGGGGAGGGAGGCGGAGGGAGAGAGAGAGGGAGAGAGGGCAGTCAAGGAGGAAGGAGGAAGGAAGGGAGGATCGTTGAGCTAGAGGGAGGAGAAGGAATGAGCTTAGAGAGTAGCAAAGAGGGAGAGTTGGTGATAAGTGAGAGAGAGAGAGAGAGAGAGAGAGAGAGAGAGAGAGAGAGAGAGAGAGAGAGAGAGAGAGAGAGAGAGAGAGAGAGAGAGAGAGAGAGAGAGAGAGAGAGAGAGAGAGAGAGAGAGAGAGAGAGAGAGAGAGAGAGAGGAGAGAAAGTCGTAAAAGAAGACAGGAAGAAAGCTTTTGCAATGACTTCTATGAATGTGAGATTGAGTTTGGCGTAAAGATTCTTGCCTCTTTCTATTTCTTCTTTCCTTTCCTTCCTTCATCTCCTTCCTTTTCTTTCCTTCATCTTTCCTTCCTTTCATTCTATCCTTTCTTCGTTCTTCCTTCAGTTATATCTTTCTTCATTTTTTTCCTTTTCCCTCCTTCTGTGTGCCTCTTCCTTCCTTTTCTCTCTCCTTCCTTAATTTCTGTTTCTCCCTCTTCCCTCCCTTCTTCCCTCCCTCTTTCCCTCCCTTTCTGTCTCCATCTCCCGGTCTTTATATCACGAGGGAGAGAAGAATTTGGACGTAAAAAAGAATCGTAACGAACACACGTCACCGCCCTTATCTTACACACACACACACACACACACACACACACACACACACACACACACACACACACACACACACACACACACACACACACACACACACACAGTACTCTAAACACACGTTATTCATTTAAATGTGTATGTGGCCGCGTAGAGCACATAAAGGATCTAAAGTAATCTCCCCAGAATTCCACTTCATGTGTGTAAAATCCCTAGAGGTAAAGAATACAATACTCTAACGTTTTGTATCCGTATGACTGTATTATATATAGTCAAGAACATTCTCCAGCCTTGTATGTAAGAATTATACATATACATATATTTGTAGTCTATATAAATGTATGCGTCCAGACTTATATGTATTTATGTATATTTATGTGTATTTGTTCAGTATGAAGATCAGACTTTTATCTTTCATTTCCGCCGTCTATCTTAAGGGCTTTGGAGCGATTCCACACAACCACAGTCAACCACAGTCAACCACAGTTACAACCACAGTACAACCACAGTTACAACCACAGTTACAACCACAGTTACAACAACAGTTACAACCCCATAAAACCCCATTGCCCGTTGGTATGCGGAGTCAGGGACCATTAATATAGGAACTGCTCAGAATGACAAGTGGGATGAAGATAAAAAGGAAAGAGAAAAAAATGACAATCTGGGTGGTATGAGTTAGAATGAAGCTGTTTCCCTTTAGTCTCCCTTGAGCTATCTACTATTTTTGTGTAAAGAAAACGGGATTAGGAAGAAAATGAGATGTAGGTTGACGGGTGTGCTATGGGTGACTATAGTGTGATTTTTTTAGTTAGGTTTATTAGTTCAAAGGTGTAATTAGTAGGTGTGATGAGATTAACAGGTTGATTATGCAATTAAGGTGTAATTAAATGGCGTCGCAGATCCTTCCTATTCACTCCTTATGATTTATTCTTATTTAATCGTATTTCATTTATTTATTTTAATTTATCGATCTATATTCTTAGTTATTTTTATTTCTGCAGATTACTTTTATTTTCGTGTGTCTTTCCTCCCATTCTCTCTCTCTCTCTCTCTCTCTCTCTCTCTCTCTCTCTCTCTCTCTCTCTCTCTCTCTCTCTCTTATCGTAAATCAATTAATCTATATTTTCCACCAATAGCACTGCAGCCCCTTTCATCGCTACACTCTGATTGGACGAGACAGGGTTCCCAAGACCTGTAATTAGTGGAAGCTGGCGTGCAAATAAGCTTACAATTGGTTGAGGGAACAGTGACCTTTGTACCATTATGAGAAAAGGAAGGAAGGAAGGAAGGAAGGGAGGGAGGGAAGGAGGGAGGGAAGAGGATAGGAGAGAGTGTGGGAGGAGGAGGAAGGGAGGAAGGAAGGGAGAAGGGAGAAGGAAATAAAAAGCTAATGATGATAAGATGAATATTTATCGTATTATGTAACTTTTCTTCATGTTTTTTTTTTTATTTTTATTGATTTATTTTATATATATTGTATTTAATTTTTTATCGTATTATTATTGCTCGTAAAGTTGTTGATTAATTTTAGTTTTTTCCCGGATTCTTTTCTGTTATTTATATTTGTTTTGGGGTGTGAAAAGCGCGCGCACACATATGCATTTTGCTCCTATTTCACTTAGTGTGTGTGTGGCGGTGAAAGTCTACGGACCCAGCCGACCAGATTTCACTAACTCGCCCAACGTCACTAACAAACTGATTTCCTTCCCCCCCCCTCCCCCCTCCCCACACACACACACACAAGAGAAGAATACAAAGAAAGTAAAAGGATATAAATTACAAGTTTGTATTCGAAGGAAAAATCAGAACTACATAAATAATAGACTTAGCGACGCACTGCTTTTAGGGAAGAAGGAAGAGTAATGTATCCAGACGAGAGAGAGAGAGAGAGAGAGAGAGAGAGAGAGAGAGAGAGAGAGAGAGAGAGAGAGAGAGAGAGAGAGAGAGAGATAGAGAGAGAGAGAGAGAGATTCATACATACATACATACATACAGATAGATAGATAGACAGAAAGATTCGAATTCCCTCTGATCTATCCTAATTAATTATGAAATATAGTAATTAACTTTTATATTATCTTTTTGCATTCAGTTTAATTATCTTGATGCCGTTGTGACTTGAATTATTTTTGTGTTATTTTATTATATTTTTTAGATTAATTTATTTTGCTTTCCATGAAAATTAACGGAAGGTGACTCACACACACACACACACACACACACACACACACACACACACACACACACACACACACACACACACACACACATACACACACACGCACACACACACGCACACACACACTTTTTATAACCATTCTAAACTTTCCCCTTTAGATCGATTCTCCTTTTTTCCTCCTCAGTCCCCTGCCCCCTTTTCAGTCTGTCTCCCCTCCCTCCCCCTTCCCCCTGACGCCGCCGTTTTTCCCCGGAGGACAATGACGGTCTTGTAGGTCAGGGGTGAGGCGTCTCGGTCCACCATTTACTAGGATGTGTTACAGCTGCATTGCTGCCGATACCTGCATTTCCCTTTGTAAGAGTATAAGGCATGGTGGTGGTGATGTGTCCAAGGGGTATAGAAGTAAAGTGTGTGTGAGTATGTGTGTGTGTGTGTGTGTGTGTGTGTGTGTGTGTGTGTGTGTGTGTGTGTGGGTGTGTTCCCGTGTGGCAGCTGTTTTATGGTGCGTCGGGCAGATTTAGTGCGCCGCCCGCTGTGTTGTGTGCGAGGTGGCCTGGCTCGGGGCGCGATGGGATGGTGTGGGGGATTAGAGCATTTTCCAGACGAGGAGCTCAGGGCAAGGTTATGGCTGTGGAAAATTAATGCTGCTGTGGTAGTGTGGGTGTGTGAGGGTGTGAGGGCGGGGTCTGGTGGGAAGTAGGTGCTCCAGGCGGCAGGGCGCGGCGGCCAGGGGCCCTGGTACTCACCCGGGCGGCGAGGGACGTTTGAGGCTTCTCGAGCAGGTCCCACAGGAACTTCTGGTAGGGCGCACACCAGCCGTCCCCGAAGTCCTCCTCCTCGCGTTGCCGCAGCGATTCTGCCTCCTTCCGCATCTCCTCGTGCACGTGTTCCTTCCGCTGGTGGTACTTGTGTTGGCAGCACGACTCGAGGTACAGCTCGTCGATGCCCCAGTACTCCAGGTCGTCGAGAAGGCCAGCACGCACATCTCCTCCACCAGGTGGAGCTTCCCCGTGCGGTAGAAGTTAAGAATGGAGGAGAAGGATCGCGGGTGGCGGTCAAGAAGTATTCGTTGTCAATGAGGGAGTAGTCGTCACAGATCTCCATTATAGCCTCGTGGGTGTTACACTCTCGTAGGCGGCCCAGGCGGGTGTGCGGCAACCGCTCCAACGTGCGCCACAGCACCTCGTGCCGCACGCCGCCCACGTTCAGCTGCACGCGGCGGTTGAGCGCCTTCGAGCGCATGATCATGAAGGGCTCCGGCGGCAGCGAGGTCATGGATCGGCTGTGCAGGCGCGTGAGCCCCGCAGAGCCCCGGCCGCCGCCCTCCTCCTTGTCGTCTTCCAGCGTGTCCATCAGCTCCTCCTTGTCCGGGGGGACGTCGCCCCAGCGGACGCCCAGGGTGCCGCCGCCGCCCGTGCTGGCCTCGTGCGGCGCCCCGCCCGTCCCGTCCCCGGTCATGGCCGCGCGCCGCCCTCACCGCCGCCCGCCAGCCTGATCCGCCGCCCGCCGCGCTCCATCACGCTGCAGGGGAAGAGAAACACAAATGAGTTACCGTTCACACGCCACACACTCACACCTACACTCACTCACTCACTCACTCACTCACTCCACTCCACTCCACTTCACTCCACTTACACGTTCACTCGTCCATCACATAAACTTACTTCTCACTCACCACTCACCTACACACCTACTCACTTCCTCCTTCTTCCTTCCTCCCTCCCTCCATCCCTCCCTCCCTCCTTCCCTTCATCCCTCCCCCTCACCGCACCACGCCGCCTGCCGTGCGTCGCGTGGGGGCTGAGGCACCTGTCCATCCACACCCTCCCTTCCTCCCTTTCTCCCCGCCTCCCCAACACTATGTGACGTGAAGGAATGTTGGCAGGGAAGGAAGGAAGGAAGAAAGGAGGGACGAGTGAGAGGCAGAAAGAAGGAAGGAAAAGAAGGAGGGGTGAGAGGGAGGAAGAACATGCTACCTCCGCACGCTTCCTCCCAAACACAGAGGTAATTCCAGGGTCCCCTCCCACCACGCCAACGG